>QEOT01003314.1:127926-232640 GCA_003123785.1 Pterocarya stenoptera
TCATAATCAATGCCATAAGTTTGAGTGTAACCCTTAGCAACCAAGCGGGCTTTCAGACGTTCAACAGAACCATCAGGATGGAATTTGATTGTATATACCCATCTACAACTAACAGAATGTTTACCAGGTGGTAGAGGAACAAGATCCCATGTCCCATTATTGTGAAGAGCATCCATTTCATTTTTCATAGCTATCCTCCATTCCGAATTAGATAAAGCATCCTGAACAGTCTTAGGAACAGAAAATTTTGAAAGTTGAGAAGTAAAGCATGAAAAAGATGGAGATAAGGCATGACAAGAGATATATTGGGTAATCGGATGTCGAGTAACACAAGAACGAGTACCTTTTCGAAGAGCAATAGGTGGAGAGTCTGAAGTACTAGGTGACTCAGGATCTGAAGATGGAGACGAGGTTGGTGGAGGCATGGGAACCGGAGGCCGCACGCGATGCGAGTACACCTGCAAAGGAACAATGGAAGGAACAGAGGAGGATTGGGTAAGAGTGGGTGAGTGTGCAGGAGAAAGAGTAAGAGTAGGTAATGGTAGAGGATCACATTCAACAACTGAAGATGTTGCCGAGAAATAGGGTATGGACTCAAAGAAGGTGATATCAGCACTAGTGAAGTAACGTCTAAGAGTAGGACTATAGCAGCGATATCCTTTTTGAGTCCGGGAATAACCAACAAAGAAACATTTGGTAGCACGTGGATCAAGCTTATCCAAGCCTGGACCAAGGTTATGAACATAGCAAACACACCCAAAGATTTTTGGAGGGAGAGAAAATGGTGGAGAGGAAGGGAACAAGATGGAAAAGGGAGAGGAACCATCGATGACTGATGAAGGCATACGGTTAATAAGGTGACACGCAATAAGAACACCATCACTCCAAAAACATTTAGGAACGTGCATGTGCAGTAAGAGTGCTCGAGTTATATCTAACAAATGACGATTTTTGCGTTCAGTCACCCCATTCTGTTGGGGTGTATAAGCGCATGAAATTTGATGAACAATTTGTTTATTACTTAAGTAAGTAGCAAAGACACTCGATTGATATTCTTTAGCATTGTCAGAATGCAACACTTGAACTTTTTGTCTAAATTGAGTCTTAATTTCTTTCCGAAAGACTTTGAATATGGAAAGAAGTTCAGATCTTGCCTTCATCAGAAACAACCATGTCATACGAGAATAGTCATCAACAAATGTAACAAAATACTGAAACTTGTTTGATACAATGTTGATTGGTTCCCATATATTAGAGTGAACCAATTCAAAAGAAGTAGATGCTCGATTATCAACTTGAGGCACAAAAGACACACAATGGTGTTTGCTAAGCTGACATGCTTCACAAGGAAAGGAAGATACATTTTCAATGTTCCTAACTTGATGTTTCAAAAGAGAAAGAGATGGGTGTCCAAGGCGACAATGCCATTCAAAAGCAGATGAAGAGGATGTGAGGGCTCGAGTAGGTGACTGTTTGCCATCAAGGTAATACAGGCCACCAGCTTCATGCCCCGTACCAATCTTCTTCCCCGTCTTGAGATCCTGAAAGATACACATAGAGGGATAAAATGTCACAGAACATTGAAGAGTTTGAGTAATTTTACTAATGGACAACAAACTAAAAAGAAAACTAGGAGCATATAGAACAGATGACAAGGATATAGAATCGGTGAGCTTAGTGGATCCAATGCCTGTAACTTTAGCAAGAGAGCTATTAGCAAGAGTAACACTCTTTGGAGATGTCAAAGTATTTAACTTAGATAAGGAATAAGACAAACTAGTTAAATGTTCGTTAGCTCCTGAATAGATGATCCATGGATCTTGAGTAGATGAGATAAGACATGCGGACGCTGTACCTGAATCAGCACGAGTAGCTATGTAAGACGAAGTCGCTTGTGCTTGACCCAAAAGATGATCATACTCATTCTTCGATATGCTAATCATTTCTGGAATCGAGTTGAAGCTATTTTGGCAAATAGCTTGATTAGCAGACCCAGATGGTCTACCATGGAAATCCCAACAATAGTCCACTGAGTGGTTAGTGCGACCACAATGAGTGCACTTACGAGATTCACGACCTCGGGTGCGATTACCTCTAGCATCACGGCCCCCACGTACACCTCTACCACTCTGGCCTCCACGCCCACCAGGAGCAACATAGGAGGCAGCTAAAGCGGTTCTCTCATTACTCTGATCTGAAGAAAACTGAGATCCTTGTCCAGATAATGTGGCTCGCTGGAGTAGAGAGAACACATCAGGAAATGAGGGAAGCTGTGGACTTGCTAGAATTTGAGAGCGCACTGATTCATACTCAGGTTTTAAGCCAACCAGAAACCGAACAACATTAAAATCTTCCCGTTGTTTTATCATACTGGAAACATCTGAAGTGATAGGTTGATACATTTTGAGTTCTTCACATATGCCTATCACTTGAGAATAATATTCTTCCAGGCCCAAAGCACCCTGTTCCAACCCAAAGAATTGCTGACACAACTCATAAATACGGGTTATGTTCCCAGCACCCGAATACATCTGCTGGAGATGCTTCCACACCTCTTTAGCTGTGTTAAAATGTATTAAACTGTTGTAAATATTAGGCTCAATACTTGTCAACATTAGGGACATTATTTGATCAGTTTCAGACAAAAGGCTTGGGCAAACTCAGGTACTTTCTTGGAATTGAAGGTGGTAGATCTAAACAAGGTATTAACCTATCTCAGAGAAAATATGTACTTGATATTCTGGAAGAAACTGGCATGCTAGGTGCACGACCTATTGACACTCCTATGGACCCAAACCGTAAACTCTTGAAAGATGAAGGGGAGTTGTTTGGAGATCTAGGTCAGTATCAAAAACTTGTTGGAAAATTGAATTATCTTACTATCACTAGACCTGATATCTCTTATGCAGTGAGTGTAGTGAGCCAATTTCTACAAAAGCCCAGGGTCTCACATTGAGATGCTGTAATCCATATTCTTCGGTATCTTAAGCGAGCTCCTGGTCTGGGACTATTATATAGACCGAATGGACACCTTAGAATTGAAGCTTTTTCAGATGCTGATTGGGTTGGATCTCCTTCAGATAGAAGATCGACTACTGGATATTGTACCTTTATAGGAGGTAACTTGGTTTCATGGAAGAGTAAGAAACAAACAGTAGTAGCTCGGTCTAGTGTAGAAGCCGAATACAGAGCAATGGCTCACACGACTAGTGAGATGACATGGTTGCAACACTTTCTTTAAGAGATTGAGTTTCCAGCTCCTGTCCCTCTTCAGTTACTTTGTAATAACCAAGCTGCAGTGCATATTGCGTCTAATCCTGTATTCCATGAGAGGATTAAACACATTGAGATTAATTGTCACTTCATTTGAGATAAGATACTAAGTGGTGACATTTCTACACCCTTTGTGAAGTCTGCTGATCAACTTGCAGATATGTTTACCAAACCACTGTGTTGTAGTCGGTTAAAGCTTGTTTGTTCCAAGCTAGGTTTATATGATATATATGCCCCAGCTTGAAGGGGAGTGTTAGAGGACATAGTTGTAATTAGTTTAGTTTAGGAATGTATAATGGTCATGTGTATGTGTATGTATAGTCGGTGACTTGTAAATGAACATAAGAATTCATTCTCTCTCAATATATTCGACTACACTTATGATCTAGAAATTTTTTTTTATGGATATAAAAAATAAAAAATGAAAAAAATAGAAAGTTTGAAAAAATTAAAAAAGTAGTTAATTTGAAAAAATAATTTTTAAAATAATTTATTGTTTAAAATATTATTTCGTTTGAATTTCAAGTGTATTTTGTCATTTCTTAAAGTCATTAGGTGTAATTTACACCGTTTGGGTTTAGAGTTGATCTCAACTCTTCTCATCTCATCATTACAACTTTCCCAAATTTCCACACAAAATATAATAAAAAATTCAACATTTTCAAATCCCCAAACAATAATAATATTAAAAAATAATATTCTAACAATATTTTATTCAACTTTCAACTTTCATCTCGACTCATCTCATCTCAACTCACTATCCAAACCTCACCTTAGTCTTTTTTAAGGGGAAATAGAGGTACATTTCAACTTTTTGGTAGTTTGAGGGGATGATTGCCAAAACTGATAGTTGTTTGGGGGAGGCGATGATTGCAAATTGAGCGGTAGTTTGATGGGGCTTTGTGTATTTCTCCCCTTTGTTATTATTATAATTGGTTGAGTAAGTTACACCTTGTCCCTCCAAATGATCATTGCATTCTCAATGTTCCTCCTAACTTTGAAGTACTTGCAATTGATCACTTAAATTGAAATTTCAGTTCAATGTACCCCCATATCTAAATCAGATGTTAATTTGACGAGAAATGCGCCACGAGCTTCCCATGCTTCTTGGGTCAATATAATGACTTAACATCCCTAAATGGTCCCTTTATCATTATTTTTAAAGCAACTCCAATATGACATGGAATTTTTTCAAATGCACCATTCTGGCTGCATTCATTGTCTTCATCATCAGACCTAGCTGTCCTTTAAAGAAAACTAACTTCCTCCAAAGACTCAAGGCAAGAAATAACATTTGCACTGCTTCATGTAATTATTCCCATCCGCCTTTATGAAAAGGAAAAAGTTGGAGGATACAAAGAAGCAGGCACTGAATTCTCAAATAATACATATAATGTTGGAGTAGCACATCAAGTGTTCGATATAATGCCACTAGAGACACCCTTATATGCAATTCCCTGATAAATTGTTATAAAATTGGGCATTAACTTGAGGGGGCTGATTGAAACTGTAATTAGCAATTTGAAGTTTGGCAAGAACAGGGTAGTTTGAAGGGGTAAGGTGTAATTTACCCTAATTGGATTATTGTTGATATGTACCATATTTTTTTGATAAGTAATATGTACTTTATTATTATTACCTCCATGTGACATACTGTTGATAATATAAATGTTTTGACTTAAGATCTTTTTCTTGCTATTTTCTTCACAGGTTGCTATGTACAAAAGGTTATATGAAGAGGAACGTAAACTTGATTCGTGTCTGCCCCATTTTTCAGAAGCTGCTCCAGGTCCATTCATTGATTCTCTCTCTCTCTCTCTCTCTCTCTCTCTCTCTCTCTCTCTCTCTCTCTCTCTCTCTCTCTGTGTGTGTGCAAATTAAGACTTTTCTCTTATTAATTTAGCGAAGATGTTCCATTTAATCTCTGTAGTGCATTTTGCTGGTGTTGAGATTTTGGCTTCCCTTTGTGGGCCTTTTCTGTTTCAAATCTGAGCTTATCTTCAAGTTGGAAGCTGCTGTCTGCCATATAGGAAGGTCCTGTAGAAATTGTGTGCATTCTTAGTTGACATGATTTTATTGCATGTAGGGGTGTTTATCGGGCGGTCCGGACCGAAAAAACCGACCGGCAGGACCGAACCAGACCGGACTAACTTCATTCGGTCCGGTCCACGGTCCACGTGTTTTTCAGACCGGACCTAAAAAAAAAAAAAATTATATATATAATTAATTATATAATTTTCATCTGACCTAATCCTATCACTAACTAATATATAATTATACCATATTATAATTAAGTATAGACTATAATTATATAGTTATACTTATACTAATATTACTAATATATAGCTATACTATATTACTAATAGTCTAATACTTTATACTAATACTATTATATAGTTATACTAATCATGATTCATAATAACTAATCACTATAAGTCTATAGCTATATATATTTAGTATCAATATATTAATATATTCTTTAATGTATTATTAATACTATTAAGTATTAAGAGTTATAGTATAAATTATAATATATGTATAATTTATAAATTTATAATAGTATGTATAATTAAATATTTTATGTTTATTTATAATAGTATGTTAAGTATGTATCTTTCTCAATTATGGATGTAATATGTATGGATAATTAAATTATTTATGCTTATTACTTCATATACAAAATGTTAAAAGTTGTATATGGCTCATTATGCATTAACATACTTTAAGTTAGTAATAAAGTAATAATTAATATCATCAATAATGTAATTTTCATTTAATTTATTACCATTGACCATATAAAATATTTTTTTATTGAGTTTGTTACATAGTCCATATTAATAAGTCAATTAGTTTAATTTAGTATTGTAAATAAATTTTTTTTATTAATTGATGTGAAAAAAAAAAAAAAAAAAAAAGAAAAAGGAAGGCCGGACCGATGACTACCGGTCCGGTCTAGTCCCTATGGGAGTTCGGTCCGGTCCGACCATGGACTGAAAAAATTCGGTCCATGGCCGGACCGGACCGGACCGGCCCGTTTGCACCCCTAATTGCATGTTCTCAGCGCACTGTGCACCTATTGTGTTTCCATATTTTGTTTTCTGTGTCTGGCTCTATAAATACTAATTGGTTGTCACAGATGATGGCAGGACCAATCTCAAGCTTCTTCTTGAAAGATCTCAGGTGTGGTTACAGAGAATGTTATCTAAAAAGTGAACTTTTGTTATGTCATTGTTTCTTTGTACTCTCTCACATTATATATATATAGGAAGCTTCTACAAAGGCCCAGGAACAGGCTGTGGAACGAGGGAGATGCCTTGAAGAAGAACTGGTGAAGTCTAGGTAAATTTTTTAATTTCTAAATCTTAGTTTATACATTGTGTGCTAGCTTTGATTTTGATTGCTTGCATGAGACTTAAAATTATTTTGGTTTTTGGATATATAGGGAGGTATCTAACGCAATTCTGTCTTGGATGCATGGTCATTTTTTTAAGTTTTTACAGCTTAATTGTATGCTAGGATTCTCATGTTAATATATAGATTTATTTAACTCAATTGACATTAAATGCTTTTGCGTTGTAAATGAAGTTACATCAGTGATCCATTAAAGTTAAATATTGTTGCTACAGCACTTATCTACTTTTATGAGCAGCTATGTAAGTTTTATCTAGAATATTTGCAACACTTATGCCCTTCCTAATTTCCATTCATTGGGTTTATTTTTCTGAGTCTTATTCCTTTCTTCATTGCCCAGTAGCAATTTAATTTGCTCGGAACAAATATCTTTCTTATCAAAAAAACAAAATTGCTCATAACAAATAAATCTAGAGTTAATGGAATAATTTAACATTCTTTGCTCGGTTATATATGTTTATGTGCTATTTTCAAATTCCTTCTGTATGTATTAGCTCCTAGTGTGAGAGCACTCACGAGATATATTAGATGGCTAATTTTTTATTTTTTATTTTACTTTCTCATGTATCATGTCATTTAGTTAAGAAAAATTCTATTATCATCCTCTTAATCATCATCCTTTCATCAACGCTCTTTCTAATTAAACAACAAATAGTATTCCAATCATTTGATGCCACATCAGAGGTTGATGGATAATAGGATGATAAATAACGTTACTCTTTTTATAATTAAAAACCAGTTTGCCCAAGTTCTGGGCCAAACTGATCTGGAATAGACATTTTGGACTATGTTTAGTAGGAATTGATTTGGGTAGAGATTTGGACTGCCCAAACACCTTTTGCATAGGGAAAAGTGCCAGCACATATCCATCTAATTTGGGAACCAGTCAACTTAAATTATGGGTATCAAGAATTCCCATTGTTTTTATTATTAAGGTACATGGGACAAACATCGCTGCTGAGGAGAGCTAAGATCCCTGACTCCCACAAGCTTATTGTTGTGTCTCCCTGTCTTTCTAACTCTACCACTTCCATTACCATTGCATCACTAGCTCCTAATAACTTTGTTCATGGCCTCAAGCTTTAACTGTGTGTGGCAACAGAGCTGATGACTGTCTGAGCTAAGAAGGTGCCCAAAGCCGCAGCGTCTACAGACACACACTGTTAAATTAACGTGTGTGTCTGTAGTCAACTACAGAATTTTCCAGAATTCTGTAGTGTTTATTCCTAAATTATTCCAGAGAGAGAGAGAGAGAGAGAAGAGGGAGGGGAGAAGAGGGAAGGTGATGAGTTTAGAGATATCAGGAATTTTCCAGAATCTCTTTATTCCTAAATTAACGTAGTCAACTAATAATAAAATCCTAATTGCTGCAGTGGTATCCCTAAAAATCAGGGATCGGGAATTTCCAGAGTCTTAGTTGTGGAGCAACATGAGAAAGGGGGTTGTGTAGGTCATGCTTCATATAAATACTTGAAAATTTAAAGTTAAGTGAATTCTATGTGATGTTTTATAATACATATTTTATTTACTACTGTCTCAAAGTAGATGACGTGTTTTCTTTTTTTTTAATAGTTCAAAATCGATGAAAGTTTTGTGGAGTGAAAGGATTTATCCATTTTCCAAATTACTCCTAATTTAACCTGATTTTCTTTCAAATTCAAATTCTCATATCTTAATTTCAATCCATCTTTCTTGGCCTATATAAGGGCGTTTTAGGAAGTATTTCATTGAAATGAAAGATGTATTGTGGGAGGGAGTAAGAAATTTTTATTTTATTTTGTTTTACTTTTTTTCTTATGCTATTGCATGGTTTGAACATGGGGGAGCCTTTGATGCTGGACCCTCTCCCTTGATCAGTCATTGGCTATATTTCGGGGATGATGTTATAAATATATCAAAGGCTTAATCCTAGTTAAAGGGGGGTCGATATTCATTTATGGTCTAAGCCAGGGTATCTAGAATTGGGATTGTTGTGGCATGTGGAACGAAGGCGTAAACATAAAATGCTACCTACCTTGCGTTAGTTATGTCTGTGAATTGATATTCAATGTGTAATCTTATATCATGTAACTTTAGTTGAACCATCTTGATTGTGATCATTTGCACAATTCTCTCCCCACATCTTGATCAAATTCTAAATATTTGTTGTCCTATTGGTAGGACTGAGATTATATCATTACGCACAGAGCGTGACAAGTTCGCTCTGGAAGCAAATTTTGCAAGAGAAAGACTTGATAGCTTCACGAAGGAATTTGAGCATCAGGTGATCATATTGTTTGAACATTCTCTGTCTCCCTCCTTCCCATTCACCTTCATCCCCATTCCCCATGGTTATGTCTCATTCATTCTCAGTGTTTGTAAAACTGCATTAAGAAAAGCACAAACCAAGGCTGAAGCACTTCCCTTACCAAAAGCTAAGTGCATAAAAAAACCCCCTATTTGGTTCTTTTTGTGAGCTTAAAGTGCAGAAAAGCATGTTTTTGTAATTTTTTTTGTTGAAAAAACCTATAAACATTCAATTAAAGACCTAGAAAATGATGTAAACAAATGTTTGTAAACATTTAGTTGATATTGAAGATCATTTACGTACCGTGGCACCACATGTTTCCATATGTGATGTATATGCTTTGGACACGATATAATAGTCCAAGTTGGCCTTTTAGATGTATTGATATTTGATTGCTTATGTTAGCATGGAAGTCAATACTTACAATTCGTGAGCTTGTTTGATCATGGCCTTTTCTGGTATATTTGATTCAACCATGTGATTTAATTTGATTATGGCTACCAAATATCATAGATGGGGTGTATTTAGTAAAGCAGAGGAGAATTATATAAAATGCGATGTTTAAATTTTAAGTAATTAAATGATTATTTGATTTTCATGTTGTATAATACTTGGAAATTTCCTTTTTAAACATTTTTTTATTGTATTATAGGGAGTTTTTTAATTATTACATCAATTTTTAGAAATGTGTGCTTTACTTCAATTAGGCACGTGCTTCGGCGCTTGTGCTTTGCGTTTTGATCCTAGGCTCTAGATGGTGTTTGCGCTTGAGTGCGCCTAGCACTTTCACCAACACTGTTTGATATATTTTACCATTCTCTCTCTCTCTTCCTCTCCTTCTCTGTCCATTTGCCCAGGCCCCCATTTCCCATAGATTATGTTCCATTTCTTATGTTCTAGACATGGTGCTACGTGTCGTGACTGATGTGTGGAGTTTTATGCAATGCATAACATACCAGAGAATTGAAACCAATGGCATTTTAGCCAGAAATGTGGAGTTCTCGCAATTAATAATTGACTATCAACGAAAGCTGCGTGAAAGTTCTGAATCGTTGCATGCTGCTGAGGACCTTTCTCGGAAGCTTACTATGGAGGTGTTTATTTCATCAGCTCTTCAGTTGAGATTCTTGTATGATTATACTCCCTAATATCTTGTTACCAAATAGGTATCTCTTTTTAAGCATGAAAAAGATATGTTAGTCAGTGCGGAGAAGAGAGCTTGTAATGAAGTTCGTGGTTTGTCAGAGAGGGTCTACCGTCTGCAGGTTGGGTTACTGGGACTTTTACTTTACATCAGCTGTGGTATTGTTCTCATATAATTTTGGGACTTTTACTTTACATCAGCTGTGGTATTGTTCTCATATAATTTTATGCAGGCTAGTTTGGACACTATACAGTGTGCCGAGGAAGTTCACGAGGTAGCTCATCTTGTTTAACTTGGTTTTTTTTCTCCATAATTGATGTGTCAGATGCTTCATTTGGTTATGTGATTTTTATTTCCTGGGAACTGCAGGAGGCAAGAACTTCTGAGAGGAGAAAACAAGAGGAGCACATAAAGCAAGTTGAGGTTTGTTCCCATAAGTTCTTGATTGACTAACTTAGTGTTTTCTTGCTCAGCTGCTCTTTTTATATAGATGTGACCTTTGCATTTCCAATTATCTATATTGCATGGTTGTTACTAGGAACGATCATCATCTTCTTGTTCTTCTTTTTGCGCATGTCAACTCTTGTGTTCATTGTTGTCTCTTAATAATGAAGAATTTGTCGGTATTCAAAGTTCTTTACTATGAAGAATCAAATTTAACTGCTTCATGATCTCAAATGATATTCTCTTAGAGAGAATGGGCCGAGGCTAAGAAACAGTTGCAAGAAGAGCTGGACAATGTTCAGAACCTCAGAGTAGACCGTGAGCGGACTATAAAAGATGCCATGAGACAAGTTGAAGAAATGGGAAAAGAGTTAACTCATGCTTTGCGTGCTGTTGCAGCTGCTGAATCCAGAGCTGCAGTTGCTGAAGTAATTTATTTCTCCTTTTTTTGTACATTGAAACCTCACTGAATTATAACAGCGTGTTATTGCTATTGTTTCTATTAGTATTACTAATTGAAATTTTTAGTTGGCTTGTGCTTTCATCCCATATCATTTACTAGCATTGATTCCTTTGGTTTGATCACTCAGGTGAAACTGTCTGATCTAGAGAGAAAAATCAAATCTTCAGATGCCAAGGTAGAAGTTTGCACCTTTTTGCGTGGTCTGTGTTTGTTATTTGAAGTATTACTTTATCATCAAAAGTTTGCTCTTTCTTTCCCTTGCGCTTTGTATTGTTTTTCTTTCTTGTTTTGAGTGTACTCTGGCTTCCAGTGTAGATTTCCATGATATATGTATATTTTTTATCTGTATTTCCATGATATACTATATCACAGAGAAGCTATGATGGTACATTTATATTCTGTATAAGCGTGATATATGTTATTATATCAAAAAGGGTGTTACCCTTGTACACATGAAGTATACAAGAAATATACCTAACAAAAGGAAATGAATACGATAAATCCTGCAAAAACAAAAGTATAGAAAGCAATGTTATTGTGTAAGACAATCCAATGTCCAAGTGTTGGGAACGAATGACTTGAGGTCCAACAATGACTTCTCACAATCCTCAAATCTATGCTCATTTCTCTCACCCCCATATGCACCACACCAAATAGACGTGAAAAGTATTGTGTTTATCATTTTTCAAGTAATGATACACACACAACACTTCACAACTATGTTTCAAAATGAGGATATTTTTGTAAAGTGATGTAACTTTTATAAGCTATTTTACAAAAATACCTTCATTTTAAAGCATAGTTGTGTAAAGTGTTGTCTACGCGAAACAAGGGGTTGGGGTCGGGCTTAGTGTATTTTGGGTTGTTTTTCACGGGCTTTTTGGGTCATTAGAGGCTTCTAATATGGGCAAGGTGTTTTCTTGTATACATTCAGTGTACTTGGTTACTCCTATTGATATATATATAAATTTTACTTATAAAAAAAAAGGTTGTGTTAAAGTGTTGTGAAAAGTGTTCTATGTTTATCATTTTTCATAATTGCATTTTGTGATCACCGCACTGCCGTTTCCAACATGTTAGGAGATCATCACTTGAAATGACATGAATCTATCCCATACATGTGAGGGATAATTTTCCATAAAATACTAGCTACCTCGCAATGGAGTGAAAGATAATCTACTGTTTCTCAACTTTTCTTATACCTACAACACAAATCAACCACTACAACTTGCTACTTCCTTGCGTTGTCCAAGATACAAATGCACTCTAAAGCCGCTGTCCATAACAAGAAATTCACTTTAGGGTACCCTTGTTCTGCCATCATGAATACATAACCTGTTTAAAAAGACTTACTTTGGACACTCCTTTCTTATATGGACGTCGCAATTTGTCTCATATAAACCACAGGTTATGTATAACTGTTCTAGAAGATAAACACAATAAGAAAGGAGTGTATAATAGTTTGTCTTCACTAATAACCCAAACCAATTTGTCTTCACTACTTCATCCCATTGTACTAGAATATAATTGTTTAAAGAACGGCGTGAAGATATCCACCTTCCTGTCATTAGCCTCTCTGACAAAATTAATGCGCACTTAAGAATCACGTGAGAGTTGACAATGATCCCCCATATAAGCATCCTTGAGATGTGCACTGCTGAATAACAATGGAAAAGCATCTTTCTAGTGTTGATCTGCATTCCGTACATCATGCTAAGAATGGATTTTTGACATCACCCACCATAAATCTGTTCAAGCCGGAGAATCCCGTGTGGGAAAAATTGAATCAATTGTATTGATGTCATTGTAGCCTTTACACGGCTATATATACAATTACATAGCTGATTTACAGAGCTAATTACAGGGAGATAAAATTGGAAACTTTCCTTCCTAAAACAGATTTCTATATCAGTGGGATTCCTTAACGGTTATCCCATAATCCTAGGAAAGTCAAAGATACAAATATAATAGACAGAAGATTGAGGGAATCAATTATCTATTTTCCAACACTCCCCCTCAAGCTGGTGAATATACATCCTTCATTCCCAGCTTGAAGATAAGTCTTTGGAATGCTGCATTGCTAAGTCCTTTTGTGAGTACATTTGCGAGATGGCCATTAGTTGACACATATGGAGTACAAATTAATCCACTATCCAACTTCTCTTTTATGAAGTGTCTATCTACTTCAATGTGCTTCATTCTGTCATGTTGAACAGGATTGTGAGCAATGTTGATGGCCGACTTGTTGTCACAAAATAACTTCATTGGTCCTTCCCATCTGATTCTAAGGTCTTCTAGAATTATCTTGAGCCATAGTAATTCACACACTCCCTGAGCCATCGCCCTGAATTCTGCCTCCACACTTGATCTAGCTACCACATTCTGCTTCTTATTCCCATATGCTTTCTAAAATTTTGTAAAATTTCAATATACATAGAAATGTCTCTCTCTGATTTTTTTACTATAACCCCTAGATTTTGTATAATTTTTATATATTATCTATTTTCAAGGATGCGGCCACACTAAAATTAAATTAAAACTAAGATTAGGAGAAATAATAAACTATTAACATTGACTCCAAAGTTTTTTATTATACAATATTAAGTTTTTTAATATAGAATCCAAAGTGAAAATACCAGAAAGGTCATTTAATATTGATGATTTATGTGGAAAATAGTGGAGATGATTTATCCTCTAAACTTCATTGAGCAAGGAAAAGTTTATTTAAGGTCTCAGTTGTAATATTCTATGCTTAATGTGACACCAAAATAGATAGAGTTTACATGAAGTTTGATAAACTAGCTTAGATATTAGAATGAAATATGGCATTCTAAAAGATCACTTGATAGTTTATATGAAGAAAACAATTTCTAAATATTTCATATTTACAAAAATAATAATAGATGAATATTATTCTATGAAATATTGTCGTAAAAAATCTAAAACAAACATTAAGTTGTGTTTTTAAAATTTTATTTCTACGTTATTTGGCAAATTATCGAGATTTGATTTTATATATGCTTTATGATTTTGTAATATTTTTTCATTTCACATAAACATCTCGTGCAATAGAAAAGTTGCCCCCCCCCCCCCAAAAAAAAAAAGAAAAAAAGAAAAATTGCTGGCCGTGCTCTTAATCAATACACTTCTACCATCCTTTGACAAGTATAACTGCTTCCGCTCAGTCAATCGGTGTTCCATTTTTTCAATGATACCATCTGGAATAAATTTTGCTTTGAAGGGGTTTCCAGATGGAAGAGCAAGGCAAGTCATGGGTAAGGCTGAAACTCTACAATTAAGAGTATCCACCTAAATAGTAACAACCCGTAGCTATTCCAACTTTGTCAAATTAACCTTGCCACTGGAGATAGCTTCAAAACATAAAAATAAGAATGCAAATATGATCCTGGTTGGCTTCACAAAATATTATGGTGTCATCTACACCAAGCACTACTCTATCCTGGCAGCCACATGAAAACCTCGCCAGAAGACCCCATGTACTGTATCAGAGTTTATCCTACTTGATGTCTCCACAATAAAAACAAAAAGTAAAGGGGACAAGTGGTCCCCCTGTCGTAGTCTTCAACTACCTCTGAAAAACCTCATGGCATACCTTTCACCCATACCAAAAAGCACATGGAAGAAATATAATGAGCAATCTCGCTACAGCCTACACCATTTCTCCCCAAAGCTGCACTTTTCAATAAATAGAAGAATCCCCAACTGACATGATCATAAGTCTTTTCTATGTCTGGTTTACAAATCACTCCTGGATGCCCGACCACAGTCTACCATCATCAACTTGGCAACGCAAACCAAATCATGAATTTGCATGCCCTTGACAAAGGCATTTTGGGAGTTGGAAATAATTGAGATAGCCATGTTGGGGCTCTTCATATGCATACCATTCTCTTATTGCATATAATTTCATTAGTATTGTGCACTTTTGATGTGAGTTATTTAACTGTAGAATCAGGTCTCTTTTTTTCTGAAGGATAAAAATAACAAAGAGAATTCTGGGAAAGGAGGGGGGGTTAGCTAAATACCATTCAAATGTATACCATTCTTTGATTATATATAATTTCATTAGTATTTCACGTTTCAACTGCAGAATCATTTTGTTTTTCTTTTTGTATTTTGAAATGATTAAAAAAAGAAAGAGGCTTCTGGGAAGAGAAGGGGGGGGGGGGGGGNGGGCCATGGTTTTCCAATTCTGGTCCTTGTTGTAAGTGTTTTGTACTTTGGTTCAAGGTCATTGGTGCGGACTCAATTGAGGTTTAGCATGCTAGAAGCAGAGTATTGGCAGCTAAAAATGCATTATTTGAAGTTTGAAGAAAAGATCTTCGTGTTTCCTTGGAAACATACTTCAATTTTTGTTTTTAATTTTATTCTCTTTCATTTTGTATGCGTATGCAGGATGTTGACATAGATGGTGCAAGTGAACCTTCGTCTTTCTTGAGCAAGGAGGTCAGTGTGGGTCATTCTAGCTAATTTGTCTTTTGACTTGTAATTTGTTTTTAATTTTATTCATTCTTCTTTGAGGATTTGGTTCTAAGTTGAACCTTGTTGAATACTTTATTTGATGTTTTGTCGTATAATTTAAAATGGATTTTTCCTAACAATATGTTCTCCAGTCCATCTCATTTGAGGCATCTGTTTCTCTTTCATCTTTTATATTTCGTCCTACTTTTTTTTTTTGAAAATGATATATATTTCCTCCTTTGCTACTCATGATATAATCCCAACCTTTACTTTTTATATCTATTTTTTTTTCGGTATTATTTTGGGCTTTAGTAGTCCTCTGTTCTGCCTGGCAGTGGAAATGTGTGTAAAGATGCAAAGAAAGCTAACAATTGTTAACATTTTCTGGCAATTTCTAAATGACATTTGATGACAATCTTGTTAGTGTATATATTTCGTAAGGTTGTGGAGACAGCAAAGGTCCCCATATTGTGGATAAACCTCCACATGCCCTGGGCCTTATGCCCAAACTCATGTAAGTCCATTGTGTGCAGAGATATATGATTCAGTTGCTACAGTGTGGGAACCAGAAGCCTTTTAAAATTGAAAACTCTCTTGGGATGATCTTAGACGTTTCTTTTTCCATACTTTATCCCCATGGGCTCCTGCTATTGTATTATTGGGCATAGTTTTCATGATTTTCTCTCATCCATTTCTAGCTCCTAACTTGTAACTAGGTGTTCTCTTTCGTATACTTTTTGTGCACTTGGGCTATGCCTATTTACTTGTTCTGTTAAAATTTATTCTACTTATAAAAAAATTTATTAAATCAGGACCAGTCAACTTAACAACTGCTAGATAATTGGTCTTTGAAACATTGGACAGTTTGCTAAATCTTTGGTCGAATACTTCAAAGTGGAATATGTGCCTGTTAATTTTGTTTGACTTTTTGGTTGAATTCACTTTAGATTGTTGCCGAATTTCAAATGGCAAAGGAAGAGATTGAAAAATTGAAATTGGAAGCACAGGCTAACAAGGATCACATGCAACAGGTGCTTATTTTACTCCTTGAAGTGCTTAATTTCTTTCTTGCCTAGTAGCCATTAGGGTGTATCCTAGTGGTGGAATGGGGGCGCCTTTGAATAAGGTATAGACTTGGGCATCCTGAGTTTGTTTCTGCACTACAAGTTCCCTTGGATTACTCGATATACAGTTTTGGTGGGCCCTATATCCATGGTTTACTCCCAAGTGGTGGTCCGAGGAGCCGTCTTGATGAAATTCCATGTCAAAAGAAAAACAAATCTTTATTGCCAAGTAAACTAATTGGTCAAGTACATATTGCACTTTTGCAGTATAAGAGCATTGCGCAGGTGAACGAAGATGCATTAAAGCAGATGGAAAGTGCCCATGAAACCTTAAAGATTGAGGTATTTTGGTGTTATGTGAATTTCGATGCACTTGTTTTTAATTTTTGTATTAATTTGTCTGATATTTCTTATTTCCTTTCCAATCGTGTACAGGCAAACAAACTAAAGAAATCACTAGAGGATGAAGTTCTTTCCCTTCGAGAGAGGGTTTCTGAACTTGAATATGAATCTAGTTTGAAGTCCGAAGAAGTAGCTTCTATAACTGCAGAGAAAGAGGAGAGCCTTGTGTCTGCTTTAGCAGAAATAAAAAATCTAAAGGAAGAATCATCGGTTAAAACGTCAGTGTTTTTTTACCCACATATTTGGTGATTGCCTATGGTATGGTGTCTCACATTTCGTCTTTGCATATAGTTCGCAAATTTCAGCAATGGAAATTCAGATTTCTGGCTTAAAAGAAGACTTGGAGAAGGAGCATGAGCGATGGCGTGGTGCTCAGACCAATTATGAAAGACAGGTTACTCATTTAGATTTTCAATACATTAGGAATATTGATAGATGTTAGTATATGTTGTTTAGACATTATGTTTCATAGATTGTGTGGGAGAACAGTGAAGCTCTATTTTTATGCCGGGAAACTTTTGTTGAGATGCTCTTTGAAGCCTAGGTTTGGAATGTTTTGGCAATAATCATTTCCTCGTGAGTGTTACTAAAATACATGTTCGTTTAGTACCTTTTTAATAAGTAAATATGCCAAATTTCATAAAAAGCGCTGGGATTACAACCCAAGTACACATGAAATATACAACAGAGAGCACCTAACCAAGGATAAGGAGAGAAGGATTCCATAAAGTCTACAGAAGAAGAGTACCGTGTATTCTTGTGGGCGGTTGCCCAATTATAGAGAGATCTAAGTGTAGAGGTTTTAAACTCTAGCACCATTCTCTCATGATCTTCAAAGGTGCATGCATTGCAGTCCTTCCATATATTAGAGAGTGGGGTCAAAGGTACAAGCATTGACTTCCTTCCAAATATTTTTTTTTTATCGGTAATCAAGGTATTTTATTCATAAGAGTAGGCAAAGCCCAAGTATACAGGGAGTATACATGAGAAATACCTAACTAGAGTTTACGGCTGACAATGAAAAGTCATGGACATTTAGTCCTTTACAAACAATAGCCCCCACCCATGAAAACAATGTTTTAAAGAAAAAAACTTTCAGCTCCTCCCTTGTCTTCTCATGGTTTTCGAAGCTTCTATCATTTCGTTCCCGCTATATACACCAACACATGTAGATAGGGACCATTTTCCAGATTACTGCAACTTGTGAATTACCACGGAGACCTCTTCAGCTAGCTAGAAAATCCACCAAACTAAAAGGCATGACCCATGATAAACCGAGTCCTGAGAAGAAGTAATCCCACATGTTCCTTGCCACCTCACAATGTAGAAACATATGATCTACCGATTCCCCATCTTTCTTGCACATACAACACCAATCCAACACCTTTATCCGACGTTTCCTCAAGTTATCTGTGGTGAGAATTTTGCCCAATGCTGCTGTCCAGACAAAAAAAGCAGCTTTTGAAGGAGCTTTTGTCTGCCAAATGCTCTTCCATGGAAATGTGTGCATGCCTGGGCTCATTAAAACTTTGTGAAAAGATCTGACAGTGAACTTGCCTTTCTTAGAAGGACTAAATCATCCTATCCATGGTGCCCTCAGTCATACGAACATAATACAGTGTCGCATAGAACTCTGTGGTCATCTCCAACTCCTAGTCTTGGGCTGCCCTAATGAATTCAACATTCCATTGAGGGGAGCCCCCCGAAAACACCAAGAGGTCCATTATCGCTGCATCATTCTCTCGTGCGAGCTCAAATATGGCAGGAGCCGGTATCTTTGAGGCTTTGTTTACCACACCAATTGTTATACCAAAATCTGACTCGAGAGCCGTCACCCACTACTAAATGTGTATGTCTTAAACATCTCCCAACCCTTCCTAATGTATTTCCACAAACTCACCCCATATGGGCCACGTACCTCATTCAAACACCAACCACCCCATGTCTCCCCAACCTGCACATCAATAACAAACTTCCATGGGGCCCCCCTTTCATGTTGATACTTCCACAACCATTTACCTAATAGAGCTTGGTTGAACTTCATCAAGTTACAAATTCCTAGTCCACCCTCTGAAGGTGGAACGCAGACTAGCATCTTGGAAGAGGTTGTATTTGTCTAAAGTTTGTAGTCTCACTTTGATTAAAAAACTCTATCCAACTTACCCACTTATTTTTTGTCCTTGCTCCCGATTCCAGCAAAGGTGGCAAACCGTCTTGAGAAGCTACAACGTGACTTTTTGTGGTGTGGTTTGGGGTATGAGTTCAAATTCCATTTGGTTAATTGTATTAGAGTGGGGAAGTTTCTCAAGATCCATTATATATGAGGTGGAAGATAGGTACAAGATTAGATTCTGACATGAATTGTGGTGTGGGGATCAGCCCCTAGAGGAATTCTTCCTGGATCCCAAAATTGATCTAAGCCATGTAGTAGGGGAAAGATGGTACTATATAATCCCTGTGATTAATTTCTAGTTTGCTGTTTGTTTTCAAAGATTTATTTTAGTTGCCCACCCTATAATTAACAGTTTATTAGTAGTTACTAATCATATTGCATTTGTGCTTTATATAATTCATTATCCTAACATCATTTCTCAGCTGTTGGGTAACATTCCAATTTTGCACAGGTCATCCTCCTGTCAGAGACTATTCAGGAGTTGACAACAACATCAGAAGCCTTGGCTTCGCTCCAAGAGGAAGCATCTGAATTGCGTAAAGTGGCAGATGCACACAAAATTGAAAATGTATCTTCCTGTCCTGTACTGCTTTTGTTTTGCATTTCAAGTAGTTTTTTTATTTGGTCATTTTAGTTTTTTTCCCCTTTTTTTTAACTTGTATTTTTTCACATTTGGAGAAATGATTATGAATTGGAACTGGGCAGTCTTGTTACAATAGATGTTCACATCTGTCTTGGATTCTCATGTTGGTCTCCCCACCCATTTACCCTGGTTTCTTCAGGTCTGAAGAATTGTTCATTGTCTTGGTCATTTTAAAACTAATTGTAATCTATTCTGCATCTCTTAATTTGTCTGTTTTTTTAGGTCCTTACACGTAGCATGAATAGACCCGTGGCCTTGTTACTCAAAGCATTACAAGGTCCACAATGAATTGTAATGCTGACCCTAAGTCAAAGCATGAATAGACTAATGGCATTATTACCATAAAACATTACAAGTTCTATAATGATGAATTGTAATCCTGACCCTAGATCAATGCATGAGTATGTATTCAACATGAACTCATGCCTTTTTTCTGAAGTTTGGCAAACATACTGCAGAAATTTCAGAGGGTTAGGTGTGTAACAGCTGCATTAATGGGGCACATAAATCCGATGGTGTCCCTGGACCAATAGTAGGTTAAAACAGTGTTGCGATGGAATTGTGGGTTTTATCTAAGCAACTTCCCTCCCATGTTTTGCTGCTAAATTTGTGAGCAGTCCCATTAGTACTTCATGCCCCAAAAGTTTATTTCACTCTAATGAAATTCATTCTTGCTATTATTATTATTATCATCATCATCATCATCACCTAACTTCTAAGTCATTATGCCTATTATTTTTGGGCTTTATAGAATAAATTGAAGTCCATGTGGGAAGTAGATAAGGCAATGCTCGAGGAGTCAAAAAATGAAGCTGAGAAGAAGTACAATGATACCAATGAACAGGTCAGTTCTCTCTTCATAAGTTAATATTATTTTACGTTATTACTGATAAAAAAAAATATTATTTTACGTTATCATCTGTTGCATGGAGCACTGTGCATCACGCAACACCTTAGCACATTGTATTGTGGCATTGTTTGGCATCTTTAGCCGTTGACCTCGATGACAGTTTTAAATGGGGATGTGCTTTGGATGATTTTGCTTTGGTTTTTGTTATCAAAATTTCTCATTTATAAAAAGGGCCTTCCAATGGAGGGTGTACATGCATAATATTTTTATAAAAGACATGCCGTTTACCGTACATACGTGTAAGGGTATGATCATGCTACTTATCTCGCAGCGTTAATCCAATATTCTGGCATGAAATCGATCACGTGAACTAGAATGAGAGAGAAAACATGAGGGATGTTAGACTAGAGGTGCTCTATGTGATTTTGGGTAAGCAGAAACTGACTGAGGCTTGAAGAGGAATGAGATACACATAAAGTGCATGGGGCTGAGCATATATATAAGGGGTCAGTTTAGGAGTTTCAATGTGAAGATGATTTGTAGAATTGTAAGAGATTTCTATTGGGGCATGAATCCTAGTGGAAGGTGGAGATGTGGATGGCTTAGAGTTTGAGAAGGCAGTCGGTTAAAGAGTTTTAATGTGAAGATGACTTGTAGAGTTGTATCCTTGTTGGAACAAGATGCCGATGAGTTCAAGTTTTAGTTGGACTCGGTCACGATCATTCAAGAAGAGATTTTAAATTTAAAAACATGATCTAGTAATTTATTCAATGTAGGATGAGTTGTGACTGAAACTGCATAGGGGACTTCAATCAGTGATGATTTTAAATTTAAATAAATTTCTAATGGCTGATCTTTAAATTCTAAAAGGAGTCTAACTTGTTCAATAAATAATAAATGAGATTTAACCTAGTTATTGAGTCTCATTAAAACTCCTAATCAACCTCAATAATTTATCGCTTGTGGGCTTATCCAATATGGCCCATTAAATGTAATTTAGGTCCAATAAAAATTATCAATATTCCAACCTTAGAATTATTGGGCCGGGTCGTTACACATTCATGTTTTCTCCCCTCAAAACCTTTCCAGCATGCTAGAAGATCCATCACTTCCTTAGGCATCACCCAATCAATACCCATGCGACCAAAATCTCATTCCACAAAGTCTTGGCCACCTCACAATGAAGAAAAATATGGTTAATAAATTCACCATCTTTCTTGCACATGAAGCACCAATCAACAACATACATTCCACGCTTTTTTAAGTTGTCCGTGGTCAGAATTTTACCAAGAGACACCAACCAACAGAAAAAGGCCACCTTAGTAGGGACCTTCACTCTCCAAATGCATTTCCAAGGGTAATCATAGCCACAATGACAGGTTAACACCTTATAAAAGGAACTAAAGGAAAATTTGGAATTTCCTGCATGAACTCACAGCAAACTATCCTCCCTTCCCTGGGCAATCTTCGAATTATAAAGTCCTAAAAAAAAAATCAGAAACTACATTCACCTCCCAATCATGCACATCTCTAAAAAATCTACATTCCATTGAAAATTATTATTATTCATACAAGAAAAAGAATCAGCCACTGCAGCATCTTGATCCCTAGAATCCTAAAAAGTGAAGGGAAAGCAATCTTGAGGGCTGAATTCCCACACCAAATATCATGCCAAAAAAGTATGCTTGTCCCACCACCCCCCNGCCACTGCAGCATCTTGATCCCTAGAATCCTAAAAAGTGAAGGGAAAGCAATCTTGAGGGCTGAATTCCCACACCAAATATCATGCCAAAAAAGTAGGCTTGTCCCATCCCCCCCCAACACACACACACACACACACACTCCCACATTTAACATCAACAACGTTTTTCCAAGGCATCTCTCTCGATATGATATTTCCAAAGCTATTTTTCAAGAAGTGCTTTGTTAAAAAGCCTCAAATTTTGCAGCCCCAAAACCTCCACAAGAAACCGGTTAACAAACCTTCTTCCAACTGACCAAATGAAATCTTTTTCCTCTCCTTTACCTCCCCACAAAAAGTTTCGAAAACCCTCTCAATCCTATTTACCACCCCTGCCGGCAAAGGGAAAAGAGAGAGAAAATATGTAGGAAGATTAGACAACGTGCTTTTAATCAAGGTTATTCTTCCCCCTTTAGACAAATATAAGTTTTTTCATCCAGCTAATCTCCTCTCAATCCACTCAAGCACCGCATCCCAAATCATAACAGATTAGTGAGGGGCCCCCAAGGGAAGACCAAGATACTTCAAAGGCAACAAAGATACCTTACACCCCAAAATGTTGGCCAGATCTGAAATATTCGAATGGAACCCACAGGAACAATTTCAGATTTAGATAAGTTGATTCTAATTCCTGAAACAACTTTAGAACATAACAAAAGGTCTCTCAAAGAACAAAGATGATCTTGATTGGGCTCATTAAAAATCAAAGTGTCATCAGCAAAAAAAAGATGAGAGACTTTTAGGCCTGGTTTGGATAGTGAGTTGAGATGAGATGAGATAAGATAAAAGTTAAAAGTTGAATAAAATATTGTTAAAATATTATTTTTGTTCTGAGATTTGAAAACATTGAATTGTTTATTGTATTTTGTTTGAAAGTTTGGGAAATTGTAATAATTAAATGAGTTGAGATGGTTTCACTATCCAAACCAGACCTTAAGCTACTCTGAGACTCATCTCCCACCACAAAACCCGACAAGAAACTTCCTTCCACCGCTGCTTCAATCATTCTACTCAAAGCATCCATAACAAGGACAAAAAGAAAAGGAGATAGAGGATCTCCTTGTCTCAAACCACAAGAACTGTTGAAGAACCCAACCCAACCACTTCAATCGAAATGCAATGCTTGATCCATGAACGCCATTTCTCTCCAAAGCCATATCTCCCAAGTAAGTACAAGAGAACTCCCAACTAACATGGTCATAAGCCTTTTCCATATCCAATTTAACTAAAATTCCAGATTCACCCAACTTGATTCTACTCTCCAAACATTCATTAACAATTAAAACTGAATCAAGAATTTCTCTCCCCCTCACAAATGCATTTTGAGACTTCAAAATGATCTTCTCCATCACCACTTTCATGCAATTAGCTAACACCTTAGAAATAATCTTGTACACCCCATTTACCAAACTAATAGGCCGAAAATCTCTCATCTCCACAGCCCCCACCTTTTTAGGAATGAGTGCAATAAAAGTAGCATTGGAACTTTTCTCAAATTTCATAAATGAATGAAATCCAAGAAAAACCTTCATAAAATCTTCTCGCACTATGTCCCAACAAGCTTGAAAAAAAGCCATTGAATAACCATCCGGACCTGTAGCCTTTTCCCTTGCCATTCCTCTAACCACATCAAGAACTTCTTCAAAAACTCTCTCCAACCATTCTGCACATACCTGGTCAATAGAGTAAAAAAACAGCCCGTCTTACTTAGATCTCCAAGAGAAATCTTCCCTAAACAACTTCTCATAAAAATTCACAATATGTTCCTTGATAGCCTCTTGATCCAAAAGAATGTTATCACCTTCATGTAGGACCTCTATAGCATTATTTTTTCGATGAGAGTTTGCCATTTGATGAAAAAATTTTGTACACTTACCACCTTCCTTCAACCACAAAACCCGAGATTTTTGCCTCCAAGAAATTTCCTCCATTAAAGAGATCGACTCTAATTCAAAGCACATGCGAACGCTTGATTGAAGTGAAGCGCATATTTTTAAAGATGATGTATGCTAACCCAAAATCCATAAAATAAAATTAAATAAAAAGGTTTAGAAAGGAGGATGGCAATATTTTTAGCCTATTAACTCAATTTATTAGATTATTGTGCAACATGAAAATCAATAAATAAAGTAATTAGATAAAATCTTAACTTAACATTTTATATAATTCTCTTGTGTGCTACTAAATATACACGTGCTGTAATATTTATAAGCCATAATCAAATTCAAGTATATAGTTCAATCAAAATATACCAAAATGGTCATAACCAGAAAAGCTCAAGACTTGTAGGCATTGGCTTCTATGCTAACATGGGAAATTAAATTTCTATCAAGAAAGCCAACTTGGCCGATTGTATCGAGTTGAAAGCATATACACATCACATATGATAACATGTGGTGACATGGTACATAAATGATATTTTATAATTTTTATAATTTTTCTGGGTCTTGTACGGATATTTTGTAATTTTCCTTTTTAAAATTACAAAAGCATGCTCTTCTGCACTTTAAGCTCCCACAAAAAGCACGCTTTTCTAAATGTGCTTCGCTTAGCAAAAGCAAAGCATTCCTGCCTGACGTTTTGCACTTTCAGTCCAAGTGCGCTTTGATCAAAACTTGGTCATATAGCATCCTTCATTATGATGCAATGGTCAGATTTACACATGGTACTATTTGCCAGTTCCTAGTACTTTCAGGGTGCAATCTATCAATTTTGGTAATTTACAAATTTTATTTCATGTTACTAGATTTTGTGTTCGTGTTGGAGAAACTTCATAACCTTGCATTTATTCTGCAGATAGATCTTTGTAAATTCTTTATATGTTTTTTAGTGTTCTCTTTATCTGCTTCATCTATTTTCTGCAGAACAAAATACTGCACAGTCGACTTGAAGCTTTGCACATTCAGTTGGCTGAGAAGGATCGCAATTCTGTTGGAGTTTCTTCTGGAAGCATCAGCACTGATAGCCTTGGTGATGCTGGTTTACCAAATATTATTAATTATCTCCGACGATCAAAAGAGATTGTGAGTTTCTTTTTCCATGCTACTGTTCTTTCTATTTCTCACTAACACTTGCACGCGCACATGTATGTGTGACTAGTGTAAACTTCTCAATTTTTTCCTCAACCATAACAGGCAGAAACAGAGATTTCATTGTTAAAACAGGAAAAGCTGCAACTGCAATCACAAGTAAGTTTGTCTTAAGTTGTCTCAGTGTTAGCTTACAACTTTATCTTTATTTTTTATTTTTGAACTGAAATTCCTCCCATGAAGAAAACCAGTTGAAAACTTTCTTTCCAGTAATATTCCTTATATCATTCAGACAAGTTTTATTAAAGGGCCAGGACAGGAAGCACCTGTGGTGTAACTTTTTGCCAAGTACATGGCGGTAATTATATCTGCACTAGTATTAATGATGCCATGCAAATGGTCTGTCGGCTCTGTTTTCTAGTTTCATCTTTTACAATAATTTTTCTTTGGATATAATTTGTTTAAAATGGATTTTATAGTCATTTTGTGGGATGACTTATCTAGAATTTTCATATTCCTAATCAAATGCATTCATAACTAATATCTCTCAGCTGTATACTATACTGATAGCCATGTTGCTTTGGACTAACTTCTGCTCCCTACTTTAGGATCTAGAAGGATTGGCCACTTCACCTCATTTAAACTCAATAATTAAGCCTCATTCTGAACTAGTTGTTGCCTTTTTGCCCCGTCCATATTAATTTTGATACTCGCCTCACAAACTGAACCATATGGCAGAGATGGGTCTACTGCCATTCCGCAAAACTTTTCCTTAGACTTTATGGGTATCCTCGAATTGTACAGTACTCTAGATGTATCTCTCCACTTCATTGACCCCACCCTATTTCTTTGAGAAACATCCCAGTCGATAGAATTACTCTTCGGTATCTCGTGCTCATCTAATCATACTTTCCCCACATTTCTGCTTCTAGTTTTGCTAAGGCCTTGTTTGGATGTTGAGATGAGATGAGGTGAGAAATCTGTAAATAGTAGTGAACTGGTTTGAATTAAGATGCTTTATTGGGTTTTGGGAAAGGAGAGAGAAAAAGTTGAATAAAAATATTATAAAGCTAAAATATTGTTATAATATTATTTTTTAATATTATTTTTGTTTTGGGATTTGAAAAAGTTGAATTGTTTTTTGTGTTTTGTTTGAAAGTTTGGGAAAGTGGTAATGATTAGATGAAAAAGTTGAAGATTTGAAATTGAAAAGTGTTGGTGTTTGAGTGATGTTTGGAAAGGAAATGAGATGAGATGAAGGGTTGAGATAGATATCGAAACGAGGCCTAAATGTTTATTCTATATACTCGAACTTAAATATGCATATCTTACATCCATAAGATTCTGAAGTTGATCTCCATAGTTCTAATTGGGAATTGACACTACTCTAGTTTCATAATCTATAATTTATTCAATGAATAATATCCACCAAGGGACCTTGTCCAGAATATGTTTGGTAAGCTTATCCATAGCCAAAGCAAGTAGATAAGGATTCAGAGCTGATCCTTTCATGTAATCCTACTGTAATTGGGAATTCACTTGACAATCCTCTAACCTTTTGTTGTTGTTGTTATTATTGTAAGTACCCTTTCGTGCAAACCTGAATTTATTTCAGATAAAGTTGTTTCTTTAACCTATGCTCAATCACACCCCCGCCCATGCGCCCAAAAGGACATTTATTTTTATGGTTAATAAATTTTCTACACTAATTGTTGTTGGTGCAACTTTGGATGTCCCCCATATTCTAATAAATGGGTACTGAGATTCTCCTTCACTCATTAGGCGTCCTCTTATTCATTTTCTTAAAAAGATGTAATACCCCAGATTGTGCATGGAGTGTTGAATGGATACCAAATAACTAGGGAGGAATAAGTTCGGTTTATAATGATTTAAAGAGACTCTAATTGTAAAACTGACTAGTTCTTTCGGAGCTTAAGCTCGGATGTGGCTTGGGCTTTCTTTGTATTGTTAAAACAGCTTAGTCAACAACTGTAGCGGTAGTAGATGCCATGTATAGAATTACTTATACCTTCATGCCTATATATGTGCTTATGGTATCAATCTATGTATGGATTGGTGTATATATGCCTAAATTTCCATGTGTGATCGTGAACATGCAGTATGCAGGTTTATACATATATATATGTGTATGTGTATATATTTAAGGAGGGTCCAACTTCTTGTTTTGCTGTCATTGGATGCTTTGAAGTGCTTACATCTCTTTTGGTTGCTGTATAGCTCGAGAGGGCTCTCAAGGCAATAGAGACTGCCCAAGCATCACTGCAAGCTGAGCATGCAAATTCAAGAGCATCGTTGTTCACTGAGGAAGAAATCAAGTCTTTACAACTTCAGGTTTGTTACAATCGTTCTTTTTGTTCTTTTTGATCAGTAAACGAAATTTTGTTGATCATAAAAATAGCAAGAGCCCAAGTATACGGGACATATATAAGATCAACGCCTAATCGTGCTAGGTTAGTGATACAAGGAATTTATGAAAAGTCATGCCATGAAAGGCAATTACAATCGACCAATGGAGTAAAGTTTTGAAAAAGAAATTTCTAAGCTCATCCATTAACTACTCTCGATCTTCAAAGCATCTTTCATTCCTCTCCCTCCAAATACACCACCATAAGCATCTTGGAACCATCTTCCATATCGTCGCAATCTAAGAGTTGCCCCGATTGCTTTTCCAAGAAGCAAGGAGGTCGATTACCCTTCTCGACATCACCAAAGCTAATCCTATCCGAGCACAGACTTCATTTCACAGTGTCATGGCAATCTCACAATGACATAATAGATGGTCGACGACTCCTGCTCTTTTTGCACATACAACACCAATCCATAACTATGATTCGACATTTCCTTAAGTTGTCTAGAGTGAGGATCTTCCCCAAGTAAGCCGTCCACTCAAAAACTATTTCCTTTAGGGGTGCCATCGTCTTCCCAGTACTCTTCCATGGTAATGGATTTGTATTGTGCGTTCTCATGGCTTGGTAGAAAGAGCGGACTATGAGCTTTCCTTTCTTAGAGGGGCACCAAGAAAACTTGTCTTCGACTCCTCCCATCAAATAGGTAGAGTACACTAGGTCATAGAACTCCAAAAAAAGGTCAACTTCTCAATCTTGTGCATCTCTTAGGAATGTAACATTCCATTGGGGAGCACCATTGGTGAGGATTAGGAGGTCCGCAATTGAGGCTTCTTTCATTCTTGCTGTACCATAAACTCATGGATAAGTTTCCTTGAGTGCCCTATCGCAAAGCCATACATCCTCTTCAACTAGTTAATTTTCGCTCTATTTTTTGTAGCACATCATTATAAATAGATTTTGATTTGAATGGAGCACCCAACAGGAGGCCAAGATATTTCATGGGCAGCTAAGATATCTTGCATACGAAAATGGAAGTCATGCTCTCCACGTTAGGAACATCCCCCACTAGAACCATTTCTGATTTAGCCAAGTTCACATTCAACCCCGTAGTGGCTTCAAATCATAAAAAGAGAGCCCTCAAAGCTTGAATTTGATCATGGCTAGCCCCACAAAAGATTAGGGTATCATCTCCAAATAATAGATGAGATAGGTCGAGAGTGCCGGCATTTGCATCCCTCACTAAGAATTCGGATATGAACCTCCCACCACGACACCCTGAAATCATCTTGCTAAATGCTTCCATTACATAAACAAAAAGTATCGAAAATAGAGGGTCACCTTGTCTCAAGCCTTGTGAGCTTTTAAAGAAGCCCTTTTGGCTTGTCATTCACCAATATAGAGAAACAAGCCATAGAAATACAATGATTGATCCATGTACACTATTTCATACCAAAGCCACATCCCTCGAGCATGTAAAGAAAGAATCTCCAGTTGACTCGATCGTAGGTCTTTTCCACATCATGCTTGGACAAAAGCCCCGACTCTCCCGACTTGAATCTACTATCCAAGCATTCGTTGGCAATAAGCACCGAGTCAAGAATTTGCCTACCTCTGAAAATCTATTCACCAAAACTTTCTAGAAAATCTTGTACATCTTGCTCACCACGCTAATGAGACGATAATCTTTTACCTCTACAATGGTTTTTTTGGAATGAGCGCAAGAAAATTTGCATCGAGGCTTTATTCGAACTTTCCATTTTCATGTCTTCTTTAAGCACATCCCACATGTTTGGAAAAAATCCATAAAGAAGCCATTTGGACCTAAGGCTTTGTCACCTGCCATGTTTTGTAATGCTTTCCTGCTCTCCGTCTCTTTAGAAGGCCTTTCAAGCTATTCTACTTCCTGTGAATCAATAGCGTCAAAAGTAAGCCCATCTAAGCTTTGTCTCCAAGAAAATTGTTCCAAGAGCACATTCTCATAATAGTTGACAATGTGATCCGTGATCTCAGGATTGGTTGGAGGAAGCCACCCCATCAATCATCAATGTTGCCATGACATTGTTCTCCTATGTGAGTTAGCCACCCATAGAACAACTTGGTGCATTTATCCCCTTCCTTCAACCATGGTGCTCTCAATTTTTATCTCCAAGATATTTCTTCCAATAAAGAGACCCTTTCAATATCCGTGGTCACTTGGGTTTTTCGAGCCCTCTCCGCTTCAAATAATTTCCTCTCCTCCAATCCCTCGAGCTCCTCAAAGAGAGTGATTTTGACCTTCCACATTGCCAAACACTTGCTCATTCCAAAACTTCAAGTTTTTCTTCGGACTTTAATCTACATGCCAATATATAGCTTAGCTTTTCATAGAATTAGTAAGGGGACCACCACTGCCCGACTCTGTCAAGAAATCCTTTTGGCTTCAACCACAATTTCAAACTTGAAGTACCTTGGGCCTCCACGAAGACCTCCACAATCAAGAAGGATGGGAAAATGATCTGAACACAACTTGGGGAGTCTCTTTTGAATAAGATCCGGGTAATGTGCTTCCCATTCGGGTGATATCGATCAATCCTTGATCAAGAGGGGTGTTCTCGGTTGCTTGACCAAGTGAAGGAGCCACCTGCAAGAGGAATATCTAGTCAATCTTGTTCAGAGATGTAAGTTAGAGAAGTCTTCCATTGCTAGGTTAAAGCTAGAGCAACCCGATCTATCACTTGGGAGCTAAGTGACGTTGAAGTCGCCACCAATACACCAAGGTAAATACCATACGTTGCTTAGTCCTACCAACTCATCCCATAATAAACTTCTTGCCCGATCTAGATTAGGACCATAAACTCCTGCAAAGGCCCACTAATATCCATCCACAACATTCTTAAACAAGCAAGCCATCATAAAGTTCCCCAAACAATCCTCTATCTTTTCCACCACTCTTTTATCCCACATCATTAAGATGCCTCCTGATGTTCCATCGGAAGGTAAATAATGCCACCCCACTTGATTACAGCCCCACAAACTCCTAATAATGCAAAGGGGGATAAATTCTAATTTCATTTGTTGCAAGCATACGATGTATACTCTCCATTTACGGAGCTGATTTCTAACTTGAGGTGCTTTCCCTTCTCATTCAGCCCCTTACATTCCATGAAACAATTTTTTGTTACATAAAACAAACTCCATTGCCCTTCCCTTCGATCTTCCACAGTTAGAGCTCCTCTCTTTTGCTCTATCATTGACTGTCCAGTTAAGCCTTTTTAGTTCTCTGGCTCTCTTCTTAGCTGAATTTCGCTTACTGGGTGAGCTAGAATGAGTCTTTCCAGCCTTTATAGCTGCAAGGAGAGCTATGAATTGGTCCCCTATAGAATATCATTTTAATTCCACAGTAAGCTGTATTTTTTAAATGCTTGTGCAGGTTAGAGAAATGAACTTACTTCGTGAAAGCAACATGCAACTCAGAGAAGAAAACAAGCACAATTTCGAGGAATGCCTGGTATGGAAATAGAAATTATTTGTGTTTGAGTGTCATTTTAACTTTTATGTACTTCATCGATAGTTTTAACCAAGTTTATTATTTTGATTTGGTCTAAGAAATTGCGTGAAGTAGTTCAAAATGCAAAGGTTGAGACAGAGAATTTAGGGTCTCTACTGAGGGAGCGACAAATTGAGGTGGAAGCTTGTAAGAAAGAAATTGAAATGCAAAAGGTTAATAAAGATAACCTGGAAAAGAGAGTTTGTGAGGTATTACATGTAAGCAATGCTCTTTATGCCATTTACGACATTATATCAATGCTCTGACATTTACTTGTTTGAAGTTACTTGAAAGGTGTAAAAATATAGATGTGGAAGATTATGACCGTATGAAGGATGATATTCAACGAATGCAGGTGAGTTCATGTTTTTATTCACTCGAAAAAACTTTTTCATGTCATCAATTGATTAAAAGCTGTTAACTATTTCGTAATTTGTTGTCCTTTGTTGACATTACATCTAGCCTCCTATCCATCGTTCTCTCTTTTGTTCTGTTATGGTCAGTAAACTTCTTTTGCTGTATATTGAACTTAGTTTTCATGGAACTAGCTATTCTTTGGCCCCCACTCATTGCTCCTGTGCAACTTTTAGCGTACAGAATTTTTTTTAAGTGGTGTACAGTATGCTAGAAGGCATAAACTTTTAAAACTTCCTTAGTTTTAGTTTGCCCTTGGAAATAGCATGAGGCCTCAAGCTACATTCAGGCTGGCCTTTGAAAGGATTCTGGTAGTAGATGTTGCTTGATTTAGATTGAGCCTTCAAGCTGTCAATTATTTTGTAGTGTTAGTACTTACTAAATCAACCGAACTGAGAAGAAAAAATGTTGAAGCTATTGGAATCTACGTTCCATGAAAATAAATGGCATAAATGCCTTGAGAAAAAATAAATAAAAGAATAAAAGCGTGAAAAATAAAAAATACCAAAAATAAATTGTTTAATCTCTTTTGAAAAATATTTTTATTTTTTAATATTTTTTAAAATTTTAAATTTTAAATGAAGAATTAATTTTTTGGAGTATATTTTTATATTTTAGAAAATAGTTTTTCCAAACGTGGATTTTTTTTAATTCAATTGGTTATTTTGACTTTTTTTTAGCTTTTTTTGGGAGCAATTTTATCTTGTACGTGGAAAAGGAGAGGCATTGCAATTTCGTCGTGGTTGGGAGGCAATTGTAATTTGGGTGGTAGTTTGAGGGTGGTTTGTGTATTTTTCCCTTCTGTTTTTTATTACGGGTTCAAGTGCTGGAAGAGCATATCTTCCCAGTATTATGTTAGAAACGGTGTTGATTTCTTCTTTATTTAAATATTTTCAGTTTCATCGTCGTTTAGTAATTTGCTAGAAACAGTGTTCATAGGCCATTTTTTACACCTGTTATACTCAGATGCTCCAGATTTTTCTCTCAGGATCAAGTTGATATCACAAATATTATTGGGTTTAAGTATCATATCTAGGGCTGAATTCGGTCCGGTCCGGTTGCTCCCTAGGGATTTTGCAGACCAGACCGAAGGGGTTTGGTTTAGGGCTTTCCCACCCTGGACCAGACCGTTGCCAATCAGTCTAGTCCAGTCCAGTCGGTCCGTTCGGTCTGACCCTTACCCCAGTGGGCCACTTTTCCAATCTCGGCCCAACTGACTTTACTAGTCAAATTTTGGCCTAAGTCCTAATTTTGAGACTATTTTCAACCTAAATTATTCTTAACAATTTAACATAACAAAAAATTGAAAAAACAACTTGAAGAAGATGCAAAATTCCAATAACATCCAAAATATAAATAAAAGAAAAATTTAGAAAAAATGAAAAAATACTAATAAAACTAAAAATCCCTAATCATCCAAACTCCAAATGAAAGAAAAAAAAGTAACAAAATGAAAAAAAAAAAGTAAAGAAAATACACAATAAAATTTACAAATTACAATCCATGCATCTAAGTCGAAATTACAAATTACAAATTATAAATGACTGAATAGTAATTCAAAAAAACTCCAACTCCAAGTCTTTAGTCTCCAAGTCCAAAACTTCAAGTCTTCACAAGTTTACTACAAAAACATAGCAAACAAGTATTAAACGTCTTAGCTTAATAACAAAAACATCTAGTATAAAAGTATATTCTTCTCACCTCATTCATCTGCATTGGGTGTAGGCATTGTATTCGATGCCTCCGTAGAATTTTCAACCTCCCCAACAAGTTCTATACATAAAAGATAAAATAAAACAAATTATATAAATGTACATAACATATAAATCATAAAAGATATAAAATGAAGTAAATTTATAATTGTTACATACCCATATCCAGCCGCTTCTCGAAATCCTTCATATCATCCATTAAAATCCTAAGGCTGATTGGAGTAGAAGAAGGACGAAGCCAATTCTGTGCATAAATGAGACCCTCAACTATCATCAGAGATAAACTACTTCGGAAATGATCAAGTACACAACCCGTAGTGCTAAATGCAGATTCAAAGGCTAATGTAGATACCGGAATTGCAAGTACATCGCGTGCAACTTTTGAAAATACGCAATATCTAACTAAATAACCTTTCACCAATTTAGAATGTCAAAACTCGCATCTTGTTCCTCAACTTTCAACTAGGTATCTATCAACCTCTGACTTGCTTTCCAAAGAGTTTTCCGATTGTAATCGTTGCTTAAATAGGGCCAATCTCTGTGCCTTCCTATCCTCAAATCTACTAACTGTAGGATTTACATCTTCACATGGGGAACTTGTGCACTGTTGTTGTTGGCCAGAACTGTTCCCTTCATTTTCAACGTATGCCTCATACATGCAGGTTAAAGTATTTTTCACATTCTAGCTCAAATCAACCACTTTTGTTATATCATGGACATACATTGATTCTAATGCAAAGTCAAGATATCGCATCTTGTACTGAAGATCAAGAATAATCCCAATATACAACAACATATTCATATTATCCATGTTGTCCCAATATTTGTCAAATTTTTTTCTTATATTTGTGGCCATTAATCCTGCCACGGGGCTTCCTTCTTCACACTCCATATCAATCACATCTTGAATTGTAACTAACTTTGGAAAAAAAGAGTTGCAAGTTATATATTGACCCCCCGAGAAACGTAAAGTTGCATCATGAAATAGTTGAAGAAACCTCACAAACAAATTTACCTTCTCTCAATCGATATTATTGGGAGGCCCTAACTTCTTCGACATTCTCCTATACACCACATCATCGTCGTCAGTGTCTTCATTGTCTCCGATACTACTAAGGAACCCCGAATCTTCTTCTTCCAACCATTCAAAAGCTTTTCGAAAATTTTCAACCACCTCCAACATAAGATAGGTGGAGTTCCACCTAGTTGGTACTTCTAGGCAAACATGACTTTTGCATGTAATCTCTTCCAACTGTACACATTTCTTAAATGTACTCTACCTTTGAGGGGAGGACTTAACATATTTCACAACACCTCTCACATTTGCAATAGACTCATCAAACGCTTTCAACCCCTCACGGATGATTAAGTTTAAGATGTGGGCATAACATCGAACATGTAAGAATTCATGTTCCAAAACAGTGTTGAAGGTTTTTAGAGAAGAAGAATAATCATTCTTATTAAATTTCAAGAGAGACGATTACAAGATAAATAGTAGAGGAAGGCCTCCAAATCAGGAAGGCCACCAAATCAGGAAGGCCACAAAATCAGCAAATCTCTAGGCTAGAAAACAGGAAACAGAAACAACTAAAATCTGAAATAGTAATTTCAGATTTTATTTGCAAAAAATAGAATTTCCTAATTTATTCCCTAGAAATCCGACACCCCCCCTCAAGTTGGAGCGTAGATATCTATCATGCCCAACTTGCGTACAAAGAGCTCAAAACTAGGTCTGAAAAGTCATTTGGTGAAGATATCGGCTATTTGTTAAGTTGTAGGAACAAAAGGCATGCAAACAGCTCCACTATCAATCTTCTCTTTTATGAAGTGTCTGTCAATCTCTACATGCTTCGTGCGATCATGTTGTACTGGATTTTGAGCAATACTTATGGCAACTTTGTTGCACAATACAACTTCATTGGCATGTTCACCGGCATCTGCAGCTCTTCAAGAATTCTCTTCAGCCATTGCATCTCACAAACTCCGTTAGCCATAGCCCTATATTCTGCCTCGGCACTACTCCTTGCGACCACATTCTATTTTTTACTTCGCCATGTGACCATATTTCCCCAGACATAAGTATAGTATCCTGACGTGGATCTCTTGTCAATAACTGAGCCTGCCCAATCTGCATCAGTGTATGCCTCTATGTTCTGCTGTGTGGTCTTCTGGACGAGTAAACCCTTGCCTGGTGTACTTTTCAAGTATCTGAGAATCCGATAAACTGCTTCAAGATGTTTCTCGTAGGGTGAGTGCATAAACTGGCTTACCAAACTCACAACAAAAGCAATATCGGGTCGTGTATGTGATGATAAGTAAATTAACTTTCCCACCAACTTTTGATACCGAGTTGTATTCACTAGATCAGCTTCCTTGTCATCTCCAAGTTTTTGATTGGGATCGATTGGAGTGTCTGCTGGCCTACAACCGCTCATACCAGTCTCCTTAAGGAGGTCATGGACATACTTCCGTTGGGAGACAACAATCCCTTTCTTCGACTAAGCAACCTCCATTCCAAGGAAATACCTCAAAGATCCTAAGTCCTTGATCTCAAATGTTGATGAGAGGGAAGTCGTCAATCGGTTCATCTCAAGTACGTCATCTCCAGTGAGAATTATATTGTCTACATGCACAATCAGTATCGCTATCTCCCCATCCTGTGAATAAACATCGTATGATCACCTTGCCCTTGAGTATACCCCTGACTTTTAACAACTGAGTGAATTTCTCAAACCAGGCTCTTGGTGACTGTTTTAACCCATATAAGGACTTCTTCAGTTTACACACCTTTGTGCCAAGCTTTTCACCAAATCCTGGAGGTGCATCCATGTACACTTCTTGCTCCAGATCTCCATTGAGAAATGCATTTTTTTATGTCCAACTGTTGCATAGGCCAGTCATGATTAGCTGCAAGTGACAAAAGAACTCTTACAGTGTTAGCTTTGCGATTGGGGCGAATGTCTCCAAGTAATCAATGCCATAGGTCTGAGTGAATCCCTTGGCACCCAATCGAGCTTTATACCGTTCTAGAGAGCGATCAGATTTATATTTGACTGTAAACACCCATTTGCACCCTGCAATTGTCTTTCCTCTTGGTAGATCAACTAACTCCAACGTGCCATTTTTTTCAAGAGCTTTCATCTCCTCAAAGACTGCCTCCTTCCACTCAGGAACTTTCAGAGCATCCTACACAGTATTAGGAATCTCCATACAAGACAATTGTGAGGTAAAAGTACGAAAAACAGGTGAGAGATTTTCATATGACACATAATTGGACAATGCATGTTGGGTGCAAGATCTCACACCCTTCCGGACAGCAATGGGAAGTTCATAATCATCAAACTCAGGATTGGAACCAGACTCGGGTTCAGAACTAGAGGACTCAGAACTTGAAGATGAAATGAGCTAAACATGAGGTAAAGGCTCGGTGAGGACATTACCTGGAGGGTGTACCAATTCTGGGCAATGCAAAGGATTGGAAGACCTTTTCTTTCGAGTTGTCTTCTGTTGTGAGTAGACAATGTCAAATGGTACCAACGCTGTGGTTTTTGTTTTTGTTTCTCCTTTGTTAGTCGTTATAGGGTCATGAACATCATGAGATGGCACTGTAGGAAGACCTGCCTTTTCAGTATCTAAAAAACTCGACTCACTTTCTCCTGGTATAATAAAGCTTGGGTTTTCAGGTTGAATAATCAAAGTTGGAGAAGGATCATTTTGCGAGTCTTTAGTTTGGGAAAAATCATGAAAAACAGCCAAATCTTTGTTTTGGTTCCCCCCTGAAGATGAGGTGTGAAATAGGGATGTAATTCAAAAAATGTAACATCCATGGTAACAAACATTTTTTTTGGAAATGGGTTCAAAATATTTATACCCCTTTTGAGTGGGAGCATAACCAACAAACACACATTTTGTGGCTCGGGGTTCAAGTTTTCCTCAATTATGACTATGAATATGAACAAAAGCGGTACAACCAAATATCTTTAGTGGTAAAGAAGAAGAAAGCCGATTTGTTGGATAAAACTTATGAAAAACATCAAAAAGTGTTTCAAAGCTTAAAACCTTATTAGGCGTTCTATTTATGAGGTATGTAACAGTAAGAACGGCTTCACCCCAAAGATATTTAGGTACCTGATTGGTAAAAAGCAATGCCCGAACTACTTCCAATAAGTGTTTGTTTTTCTTTCAGCCAAACCATTTTGTTGCGGAATGTCGACACAAGAGCTTAGATGAACAATTCCTTTTTCAAGAAAAAATTGGCCCAAAATGTTTTTGAAATATTCTCGACCATTATCACTCCGCAATATTTGAATATTTTTTTGAAATTGTGTTTGTACCATGGTGTAAAAAGTTTTAAATATTGTTTCCACTTCTGATTTTTCCTTCATCAAATAAACCCAACTTAACATTTTTTTTTTTTTTTTGATTAGTCAAATAAACCCAACTTAATCTCGTGTGATCATCAATAAAGGTCACAAACCATTTTTTGCCAGAATACATAGATGTTCTACATGGGCCCCAGATATCACTATGAATCACAGTAAATGGTGTAGTTGGTTTGTAGGGTTGGGTGGAAAAGGATGCACGATGATGTTTAGTAAACTGACAAACTTCACATTGAAAAGAAGATGGGCTTTTATTCCGAAATAAATTGGGAAACAAGTATTTTAAATACTGAAAACTAGGTTGACCTAACCTATAATGCCATAATATAATATCATTATCTTTGGAAACAGAAACAAAATTTAAGCAATTACTTTGACATTGTCTACTCGAGTTAGGTCCATCGTCAAAATAATAGTCCATCTTTTTCCTTAGCACTACCAATCATCCTCCCTGTGGTCAATTCCTAAAATTCACAATAAGAAGAGTAGAAATTAGCTTGACACTGATGATCAAAGGTAATTTTACTGATGGACAACAAATTGGGAATGTGGAGCACATCACGGAGGGTTAACAACGAAGAGAGTTTGATAGTTCCTATCCCAGCAATTACCGAGAGTGAACCGTCTGCAATTTTGACCTTTTTATTACTTGCACGACTATAGGATGAGAACAATTTGGAGCAACCAGTCATATGATCAGTTGCGCCAGAATCAATTATCCAAGAATGAAAAGAGTTAGGAATAACACTTAAAAATGCAGTAGCTTTGACGAACCGTTTGCTAGGGTTCTAACTTCTAAGCGACAATTGAGAGGGAGTGTGAGAGAATGGGAGGGAATCAAGATTCCCCCGGGGGGGGGGGCTTTCCTTTTCTAAATTATGTTGAAATGGCGTCGTTTGGATTGAAAATAACCCTAAACGACGCCGTTTCAACAGACGGGTTATTTAAAAAAAATTCTGAGTTGAGTGAAACGGCGCCATTTGGATTGAAAATAACCCTAAACGGCGTCGTTTCAACAAACGGGTTATTTTAAAAAAAAAAAAAAATTTGAGTTGCATGAAACGGCGCCGTTTGGATTGAAAATAACCCTAAACGGTGTCGTTTCAACAAACGGGTTATTTAAAAAAATTTCTAAGTTGCATGAAACGACGCAGTTTTAATTTTGCTTCCCACTAGACCTAAATAGTGTCGTTTAGGTCTAATTTTACACTAAACGGTGCCGGTTATTTAATGAGTAAGAGCCATTTTTTTAATTCTTTATCTTTTTGGCACATAAATTAATAAAAGAATTATTTAAATTAGTAAAATTAAAATTAAGTAAATTATTTAATGTGGATTATTTAATTAACTCATTAAAAAAATATTTAATTATACTTATAATTATGATGTTAATTGCTAATTTGTTACTAACTTAGAGTACGTCAATGTATTATGAATCTATGATAGTTAATGCAAAATGAGCTATATTAAGCTTTTTACATTTTGTATATGATTAATAAATAATTTTCATTGACCATAGGTCCATACATGCTTTATATTTACTAATAACTTTAATTAGATCATACATGTAAATATTAGTAATTAGTTAATGGTGAATTGGTGATAGGTTAGTTAATTGATGTCATACATTAGTTAATTACAATAATATTTGTAATTGCTTTATACTCACTTGCAACTTAGGTATTTTACAAAAACGTTTATCTAATAACTTTAATTAGATCATAGATGTAGATGTTAATAATTAGTTAATGGTGAATTGGTGATAGGTTAATTAATATCATACATTAGTTAATTAATAGAATATTAATTTGTAATTACATATTTAAAATTTTATATTGTTAATTTGTTAATGGTGATAGGTTAGATGAAAATTACATAATTAATTATACAATTATTATATAAATAATATATTTTAAAATATGTATTTCCTATTCGGTCGGTCCGGTCCGGGGTGGGAAAACCCCACCCCAGGACCATACCAAAAAACTGGTTTTTTGGGATTCCATGGACCAAGACTGACCGGTCTCAGCCTCAGTCTGGACCAAACCACTCGGTCCGGTCCGGACCGACCGGCTTACAACCCTAATCATATCTTTCAGGATCAAGTTTATCAATATTCTTCTATCTTGGACAGTCTCCATACGCTTTACAGGACTAAATAGACATTACTTTCTTGTATCTTTATCTTCTTCTTGATAGGTGTCTCTTTTGTGTGCTTCTTATGTACTTGTTTTGTGCTTATTAGCGAAGAATTGTCACTTATCAAAAAGAAAGTATCATACATGTGTAAGATCTTTCAAGTGTAAATTGAGATAAAGTAGGAAAATGCCTTTGTTTTTTATAGTTCTTTTTGATTATTTTACTATAGTGGATTTTGTTTGACTAAACTATGTAAGAGTCAATAATTTGCTTTCAGTTTTCTAGGGTTTTTATTTCTATCAAGATGCATCTTTGGTTGTTCTTTAATTTTCTTTTGTATCTTATACTCACCATCTAGTTGCCCTTTGCTTTGTTTCCATCAGGAGAAACTGAAAGATAAGGATGCACAGATAGCTGAGATCAGAAAGCTTCTGTCTGAAAGGCAGGATACAACATCAAAATTGGAACAAGATCTTTCAAAACGCAAATTAGAACTGAGTGAGAGGGAGAAGAGGATAAATGAGATTTTGCAAGTTGAGGTATTTAATGTAGTTATGTGATTAGAGAAAGATATAGGCATACAGCCAAGAGACTTCCTTTGGCCATCGTATAGCTCCTTATTGTGACTGACACGTGCAGGCTCGTTCAAAGCTAGATGCCGAGAAGCAAAGAAAGATGTTTATTCAATTGAAGGTTTTTAAACATTCATACTGCGGTCATGAAATTTAAGTTTATCACCTAGTATTAGTAATAGGATATTTCCTTTTTATCCTAATTAACTGGGTTTAGGCTATGGAGTTGGATGTGTTTTATTCCTTGTAAGTTGTATTGCTCTATTGTTTAATTGCCATTATTTTCTGTTTCATCCTGCAGAGGAGATTTGAGACTCTGTCAAAGGAGAAGGAAGAACTGAGCAAGGAGAATCAAGCTCTCTCTGGGCACTTAGAGGAGGTCAAACAAGGTAGTCAACTAGTCTTCCCTTCGTATATAAGTTAGCCATCAAGTTCTTATTATTATTTTTTTCAATCATGCATTGCAGGGAAGAGGTCTATCAGTGATACTGGTGGTGAGCAGGCCACAAAAGAGGAGAAAGACACCAAAATACAGGTTCATCCAACTATCAGCTGTTTTTCTCAATTCTGTTTTGGCTGCTCTCTTTATCATGTACTTACTATGTTCTTTGCTTACCCAGACTCTAGAGAAACATTTGGAGAGGCAGAGGGAGGAGTTAAGGAAGGAGAAGGAAAGACGTCTGAATGCTGAGAAGGCACTAAGAGATTCTTATAATAAAATTGAGCAGGTTTTCCTCATTTTTTTCTTTCATTCCATGTGTTTGGTATTCGTGAGTTACTATATTGATTTTTGCACACCCAGTCAAACCCTTAGAGATGTGCCTTCTCAATACCAAGGCATTTTCCCCAAGTTTTCATATATGATATATAGCATGGGATGTATATGTTTCGTCGTTCCTGTTCTGAGTCACAGTAAGATTGATGTTTGCTCCGAGGGGATAACAATTAATCATAAGGTGCAGACACCTGTGGTCAACCTCTTCACACAGCATAGACATTTTTCTTATGAACTAATCTGCACCAAATGCTTGTTAAAAATCAAGCTGCAAATGAAGTTGAAACTGTTAATTGTGATTACTATTGGAAATAGAATATTGCTAAATGTGCTCTTGGAGGCCCTTATATCCAATATGGTTAACACCACTCAGCATAGAGGAAAGAAACAGATTTGGTAAAAGATGATGATACACGAGAATGCTATGGTTTCAGTCTTACAATTACGTTATTTATTGTGACATCAAATTCAACTGGTGAATAGTGTTTTACTTGCAAAAATTGGTTTTTTTTTTTTTTTTTTTATAATTTTCAAAAGGAAGACGACATTGCTTGATGTGAAAAATAGTGTTTGTTTGTATTGGTTCTTCCATCTATGTTTTAAGTAAAACAGAGTGCTTAATTAAACACTGGAGCCTTGTCACTAACCATGGTACGGATGACTTTGCATACTTCATCTTCTTTAAAGGGCCTCTCAAACTACCCTGAACCCTGTTGGTCTAATGATTCAAAAGTTAATCCATCCACTTTCGGTCTCAATTGTATTTGTTTTGAGAGAAGATGCTTGTAGTACTGTGTGATGTGATTCTTGATGGCTAACTGGTCCAAGGAAACTGCTCTGTCTACCATCAACATCTCAAATGCATTGTTGCTCTTTCAAGTTTCGTGACTACCTAACTCTTGCAAGTTCCCTCGGATTCAGAGAGAGTTCCTGTCTCCTTCTCACCCTCTCTGGACCCTATAACTCCTCCAAGAGACCACCTCTATTGAGCCACATTTCCAAAAACTTGTTCATTCCATTGCTTCAGATCATTTTTCAATGCTTTTAACTTTCTTGCCATTAGGAAGACTGGGAAGCCTTGGAAGCAGTAAGACGTTCTACAAAACCGTTATATTTAAGCCATATTCTCAAATTTAAAATCCCTTCTGCTCCTTTGGATGCCTCCACAGTCTAGGATGATAGGGAAATGGTTTGAACATAACTTGGGTAGTCTTTTTTTAATTACATCTGGAAAATGTAACTCCCAATTAGGAGTTATCAAAAACCTATCAATCCTCGACCAAGATGAGTGTTCGCGGAATTAAGGGACCATAAGATCATGTTTGAAAATCAAATCAGAATAATCCCTCATAGCAGGGTTAATGTGAGACGCACCCCGATCTTTCGCTCGGAAAGCAAGTATACAAAAGCCCCCCCCCCCCCTTTTATACAGCTAGCCCCGCCAAATCTTCCCAAAACAACCTTCTTTCTGAGTCCAGATTAGGGCCATATACTCCTGCTTCTATATTCTTAAAGGAGCAAGCCACAGTAAAATATCACCTTGTATTTGTATTTGAAATAGAAGTTAATGGAAGTGCACTTGTATTTGCAAATCTTAATTCTAGTCATTAGTACTTAAATATCGCCTTTTGTGCTATTCAATGAATCATTACCTTATCCAAAAAACAAAGAAAGAATAAAGCCAGACAAGTTTGAGAATTTAATGCAGCTATAGGATATAAGGAAAGTTATCAAATACAAGAACATTCTTTCCCCTACAAAGCAAAGCATGATAAACAGAACATTCTTTCTATTTTTAAAGTCTTGGTGGATTGTTTCCCTACTCTTTCATTTCCAACTCAATATGCGTGTGATAAATTTCTGAATGATAGTTCCCATTTTCCAACCTTAGGATAAAACGAAGTTTGTAAATGAGCTTGAGATGCATAAGCAGGCACTGAAGCGGCTTTCAGATGAACTTCAAAAGCTTAAGCATGCGAAAGACAGTTTGCCTGAGGTAACTATATTTCTTAGTTTTTAATCTCGTGTTTTTGGATTTTTTTCTGCATAAACTGCTGGGGGGAGATAGGAAGAGGAAGGGAGATCCGAATTTAAATGTCATGTCAATGAACTGTTGTACTGAATCTTAATTTTGATTGTTCTCTTTGTCTTCTCCCCCACTCCTAACATGAAAATATACCAATCAAGCTAAGCATATTGTGGTATATTTTCTACCTTTTGAATTTTAATTGCTCAAGAATAGGAAACAGCAGCTTTTTCCCAACCACTTGTGACATTACAGGGTGAGCTTTTACAAAGAAGCAAAGTGTTCTCTTTAACCTTGCATTAGATTCCATGTGCTCAATTTAACTTTCTATTATTGTTGCATTATGCAGCTTTTGGAACTGCCCATGGTTACCATTTAACCCAAACTTCAAGCTCTGTTTCATTAATTTTTCTCAGGGTGCTTCAGTGGTTCAAATTCTTTCTGGTACTCTTCTGGATGATCTTGCTGGTCCCTATGTCATGGCCATTGAAAATTTAGAAAAGGTAGCACATTCAGTTTTGGGTGAACTTGGAGCTCATGGTGTTCCCACGGACACCTCTTCAATTGCAGACACTTCATTGACAACTGCTGCAGGTGTTTTTTTCTCTTCTTTTTCCCCTCACCTTTTTCACGTGTTGTCACCATTAATATTCACTTTTCTCTGTGTTTTCATCTCATATTTTGCTTGCAATTATTTCCATTCAAGATTTGATTTATCCTTCATAAAGCTGTGATTCCCTTTGCAGGTCCTATAGTTTCTATGCAAGCCCCTAGTCTTGTATTCCCACTGGGACCTTCAACAAGTGGCTTGCCAGCCAAAGCAACTGAAGAAAGTGAGAAGAGATTCACTTTGGCCAAAACCAATGTTGAGACTCGAAAAGGTGGCAGGAAGTTAGTCCTAGTCCGGCCGCGTATTGTAAAATCTGATGAGCCCCAAGGGGATGTGGAGATGTCAGAGGTTGAAGGACCAAACAATGCGGGCAAACCTGCACCTTCTAGTGACACAGAAACTCAGGGAAATCTTACTTTACTAACCCAACCATTGGTCCGCAAACGTTTAGCATCTTCATCCACTTCTGAGTTGCATGAAGAGACAGTCATCCAAGGAGAAATGAGCTCTGATGTGGGAGTACCTGTGCTCAAAAAAACCAAAGGTTCAGAACCTGCACAAGAGAGTTCTGAATGTCAATTTTCTGTTCCTGTTGAAAATCTTGGGACACTAGTGGCCACTGAAGGATTATCTGAGGTTCGCGAGTTTCCACAAGGTTCAAATGAGGAAGTAATGGATGGTGAGGAAGAGGTTGAGACTACAGGAGATAAAGCAGAGGATAAGAAGAGTGTTCCAGATGAGAATGTGGATAGACAAGGTGGATTGCATGGTGATAAGAAGAGTGTTCTAGATGAGAATGTAGATAGACAAGATAGATCAGAGATGGTGTCTGATGATGGGCCAAAGGATCAAGCAGAGGAGAGGAAGAAGAGGAATCTGGAATCTGGAAGTGAAAGAGAAGAGGGAGAGCTCATGCCTGATTTTACAGGCCCCGAGGTTGGTGATATTTCTAACACAATGGGAAAGTCAAAAATAGGGGAAGGACAACCGGAGCCTATTGCAACCCAATTGGCTTTACCGTCTAGGGCTGGTGATGAAACTCTAGTTGCTGCTGCAATGGAGATTGGTGAGATAAATTCTCCAGAGGCTTTAAATGATGAGAAAAATGAGGAAGGTGATGCGGAAGTAGAGACTGCTGAGGGTTCCGATAAGTCAAATGATGCGAAGGAACAAATTGTGGTGGAAACTGCTCGGGTCAGCGAAGCTTCCTATGTTCCAGTCGAGAATACTTCAGGTGGTGCAGTTACAGAAGCTGATGTCTCAAAACAAGGTAGTCCTTTATCAGAACAAGGCATTTCAACTGTCAACACAGAAACCGACGTGGTAAGGCAGGGGTCACCTGTAGGTATTACTGCAACTACTATAAATCTTTCAGAGCGAGCTAGGCAGAATGCTGCGAGAAGATTAGGTGTGGTCTCTTCTCCAGTGGGTAGAGGCCGTGGAAGAGCTGTGCCACGTGCTCGAGGTCCACGTGGTGGGCTTGGTGGACGTGGTGGGCGTGGACAATCATCCAATGAACAAGGTTAAAGCTTGGTGCTTTTGCCTATTGTTTTCTAATTATATCCTTTCTAAGATTTTGCCTCTGCATTCTATATATAGAACCTCCACAGGAGATGCATGCAGAAGAGTTACGAGTGATTCTAATTACCTAAAATCAATTTTGGTCTTTTGTATAGTGGCTTTTTTTCTTCCCATAGTGGATAGATACTACGTACGTCCTTTTGTTAACGAATCATCAATAATGTTCCCTGCACTCACAGAAGCAACTACGATCTACTGGGAAAGTGTATGATGTCTCTCTATTTTAATGATCTTATGAATCTACTAATTGCTTTCCCTGTTCATAAAAAAGTTGATTACTTTTCCTTTTGCATCGACGATGTGTTCCAGATGGCCCATTAATGGACCAACATTTCCTTTTTTCTTATTTCTTTCTCTTTTTCTTTTTCTTTTTTCCTTTTTCTTTTTGTTTTCCATCTTCCTCCCAATTACAAATTTTATAAAGAGTGTAGTTATATATTGCAACATGCTCTTTAATAATTACATACTAGGTAAATAATATTGATCTTAAATTTTGGGTAAATTAGAAATTAGAAATTAGGAATATTCTAATTCAAAATATTAATAGAGTTAAATATTTAGTTTCTTTGTTTCCAATTGGATAATGTGTGATGGGTAAATTAGAAACTATCTGGTTTTTAAGGCTATTTACCCGTCTACTGTCAATATTGGACGCATCTCCAAATTTCCAATCAGTTAACTGTAGTTCAATTCTTCTTCATCTCTGTGTGCTTGTTTAAATTATATGATTTTCTTTGGGTATCTAATTATTTCAGTTTTCAAATAAGTATGGTCAGCATTTTTGAAGTATGTTCGACATATTCAAGCACTTTACAAACTCCCGAGTCCGAATTTCCGATATGCCACTGACAAATACCAGTGTCACATCAGTGTGTAGTTCGCTTTTGTAGCAAATATGTGTAGACAGCATTTTCTGCAGCAAGCTCCACTGTAGCTGGGTAGTCGTGTTGACGCTCTTTGCCTCGCTGCTTCTTCTGTCTTTTGACTCTTTCTTCTCTTCCAAAGAACACATAAAAGATGAACTTCACTGGTACCAAAACATTACAGCTTTAGCAGTTGCCAATGTCCAATATAGCAAGACATGTAGATGCTTTACACGTACTCATGAGTTGTATTTAGTTTAGTTCTGTTGGAATTTCTCACTCCAACATAAAGCATGCAAAGTTAGATCAGATGAGATGAATTGAAATGGAATTGAGAATTGAATAAAATATGTTTTTTTTAATATTATTTTTGTTTGAAAATTTAAAAAAATTGAATTGTTTCTTTGATTTTATATGAAAATTTAGAAAAACTGTAATGATTAGATAAGATGGGATGAGTTGAAAAGTGTTGTAAAAACAAACGAGACTTTAATACGTCAAAAGATAACACTTTCTTACAATCAATTATATTTATTGCACACCTCTTGAACGTTCTGATTCTACTATAGATGAGCTTATATATCTCACCAATTGTTGCCATTATATATTGTCACACTCCCTCAAAATCCTAGTTAACAACAAGATTCAAAATATGGACACTTATGTTAAGGGATAGAATAAATAAGTAAATCTATTATTTTCACTCGCTTATACTTTTAAAACAAGGGGTAATTTTATATACATAACAACTGATATGCATATATCCCCAAATATATTACCATTTAAAAACTTCTTCAAATACTCACTGTCACATCATTTGACGAAGAATTATTTACTATGAAATTCAATATCCTGTCCGTGCTAAGTAAATGAAACATGTCTTCCATACCTCCCAATAGTATCTCCCAATACTTTTGTAATTTCCTGCTTTAAAAACCTTTTTAAAATTTTCCTTTCTCCATCCCTCATGCTTTCATGCAATTCCTCGGGACAAGTAAATCTTGATTCAAGTTATCTATATACCTTCCTAATTCGCTACCTTTCCCGTTTCCACAACAATAAATGCCAACCCATCAACAATAATCATCTCCACAAACGCAAACCTCAAAAATAAACTTATGGGTTACAAAGTTCTTAGATTACTAGTGGCTCCATCTCCAAACCTTGCCCATGAGGTTGTGCCTCAACTTTCAACTTTGTTTGAATTTACAATTGACCCACCTCTACGAGGCCTCTTTCAAAAAGCAAGTAAATGATGTTGTATCGTAGATGTTCCCTTACTCTTAAAGTTGCAATTATAAATCATGCAATAATTATTACATTTGTCCTTCGAATATTATTTTTTTCTCAGAAAAATGACATTCATTAATAAGCAAAGCTTTAGTTCATATAATTGAACCTAAAATACGAGCAATACAGATAATATAAACATAAACAATTTTAAACTGTTACAGCTGGTGGATCCTTCCCACTGTGAAAGTCTAATAAACATTGTGCAATTTTGATCAAGAGTATGCTTCCAGTTACATTATTTGGATGATGCCCATTGTGCAATAGCATGCACACATCAATTCTGAGAACGGTGTATTTTAACTGCTTCCCAAGCCACAAAGTTGTGCAGCATTAGTCTCATGTTCCTTATGATGCCTTTTGCAATCCAATCTTGGGTATCTTTTGGTTCTATTAAGGTTGATATAGTTCTTTGGGAGTCTCCCTCAAATATGATATTCTATATATGCCTGGATTGAGCATTTTCAACTCCTATGAATGCTACCATTGCTTCTCCTAAATTTGGACTGCAACTACCTGATTGTTCAGCTACCATGAATATGGTTTCACTACTGTGTGATCTACATATTGCAACTGAGGTGCTACCATGGTCTCTTTCTCAGTGGTCATCAATGGTGAGTTAGTTGGGTTTTTCAACCCCTCAAGAGGTCTAAGGTAGGTGACCATCTTTCCCCCTTTTATGTTCATCATAGGAAGTGAAACACTCTCTAGACTCATCATCAATCGAGAAGAAGATTTGGGTAATATTCAGGGCATTAAAATTAGCAAAGATGGGCCCTCTATATCCCACTTGTTATTTGCGGATGACCTGATTCTCTTTAGTAACACATCTATCCGCAATGAAAACTCTTTCTTAAGATGCATGGATACTTACTCATCATGGTCTAGTCAAAGGATCAACAGAGCTAAATCCTCCATTCATTTTAGTAAGAACCCCTCCACTTCAAACATTAGATCCATCAAAGAGATCCTTGACTTTAAACCTCATCATCTAGGATCACATACTTAGGGCTCCCCTTAAATTTTGAAAGACCAATTAGTAATAACTACAATGATCTTTTGGAAAAGATTCAAACAAAGCTCTCTGGTTGGAAATTGAAAATCTTATCCCTGCAAGACTACTTTAATCAAATCAGTTGCTAGTTCCATTCCAACCTACATGATGTTTAGAATTCTAATTCCTAAAACAATTTAAAACAAAATTTGACAAATCTCTCATGCAATTCTGGTGGTGCTTTGACCCCAAAAAATCCCATAATTTCACTCCCAAGTCCTGGAATCCTGTATGCAAACCTAAATCCATGGGAGGTTTAGGCATGAGATTAACTTCCTATTTTAACAAAGTTTTGCTAAGCAAACTGGGTTGGCATCTTGTCACTAATGACACCAATATGTGGAAGACTCTCATAACTGAAAAATATGTGAAGCAAGCACCTTGGATGTCTGTGCAGATTAAATCAACTGATTCCAGATTTTGGAAAGGCTTGATAAAACAAAGAGAATTTCTAGCCTCTAGTCTATGCATGTAGATTAATAACGGGTCAATACCAAAGTTTGGGCTGACCCATGGATTCCTACTTTATCTCCTCCAATTCCAGCACCATTATCCTCTCTCATACTCCAAGATCCACAACTGAGAGTCTCTGAATTGGTTCTTGAGGAACCTAGAAAATGGAACACTCTCCTTTTACAAATTCTCTTCTCTCAAGAAACTACCAGAGAAATAGAAAAAATCCCTCTTGCTCAGCTACATTTTCATAAATAAGGGATAGTCTAAAATGGATCCATCACTCTTCTGAAAAATTCTCAGTCAAATCTACTTACTCTATTGTCATTAATCAAAATAGTAGTACTGCTATAGCTATTGTCCAGAACACCTCAACTTGGAAAAAAATGTGATCTTTAAAAATCCAGGACAGACTCAAACTTTTTGTTTGGAAAATTTTCAATAATATCCTTCCAACGAGATCACTTCTGAAAAGCTGCATTTCAAAACATTTGGCCTTTGAATATGTTAGAGAATAACCTTCTATTTTTTGTGAAATGATCTCTATTAGATATAAAATCAAGTAGTATCCAATCCATTGAAAACCCATTTTCAGGAATAAAAAGAAGAGATAAAGATCAAGAAAGTTGAATGAAGGAGTTGGGATCCAACCCCATAAAAAGAATGCATCAATGAAGAAATGAAATATTGTTTCCATTCCATTTAAGTGGAAGCAGATAGTTCTACCATTAGGAGTGGGAAAACTTTGAGGGTTTTGTATTTGGGAATGCCCCGTTACCTCTCAAGCATGTGGTAAGTTTGTGGAGTCAATATCAATCGGGTTAAAGAACTATCCATATGTAATATTGAAGAGTAGTCTAGGAGTGGTGGATTGTTGGGCTAGGGATTTCTTGCTTCAGGATGTGGAAGAGGTGGGGGAAGCCTTGGATGGGTGCAGGTGCGGGTAGTCTAGGAGTGGAGTATTGAGTTGGGGTGATGGGCCTTGGGGTAGTGTGGGAAAGATTTTTGCGCTCAGCAAGTGACCTCTTCCTCTTGCAAATAGGCCAAACCAAAAGCAATAGAAAGAGTTAGGTTTGAAAATGGTAACTATTATCCGCATATCATCTCTAAGCCCACTGAAGAAGGTACTGATGCAAAACTCCTCAGTAAGCCCATTGATACTATTGGACAGTATCTCAAACTGGGTCTGGTATTCCTCTATTGATTCTATCTAGCGGAGATTTGTGAAACCCCCAACCGGATCCTCATAGGTCGAAGGCCCAAAACGGACCTTGAGTGCCACCACAAATTCCTTCCATAAATGAATTGGGCTGGAATCCATCAACCAACAATACCATGAGAGAGCCTTACCTTCAATATGGAAGGAAACAATCTGCAATGTGTTGTTATGGAGTATTACATTAAGCATAAATTTGTTGGGCCTTGAGAATCCACTTCTTGGGTTCGGAACCATCAAACATTGGAAAATCCAACCTAACTGTCCAAGCTTGAATCCCTATATTTCTCTCAAACAGCGGATTACCATTGATTTTCATCAACAGACCAAAAGAGGCCTCATCTAAATTATTGGCCCTTGTTGTAATAGCCAATTGATTGTAGTTGGCTGTCAAATTACTCATCTGCTTCAACACCATCTCTAGCAATTGTCATTACTGCTCTTGTTCCTCTCTCAAATGAATTGTTTTGCCCTTCAGAGTAGAAATTGCATCAGCAAGTTGAGCGTGATGAGTACCCTCCGCCATTGTGCAGAAACCTGGCTCTAATACCACTTGTTATGAATGTAGTAATAGTAAATGTAAAACAAGGAATTTTGGCAATTCCAGGAGCCAATAACTTCCAAACTTCACTGATTCATTTTGTGGGCAAAAGATGATGTATTTCATTGCTGAATAACTTAAATACATTTTGAAATAACCGACTCCCAAAAGAAATGCAAAAACTAACAAGCCCACGCACAACAGACCACCAAGACCCATTTCATCATGGACTGACCCAGTCAACCTGGTAAATAAAACAACAACACTAAAAGGAAATAAATGGTAAAAAGACAACCCCAAACGTGACCAGACTCAACTTCCCACATTTTCCTGTATATCCCACATAGCCCTTCATGTCCTACCCATAACACAATTGACCTTCATGGTGTCCTGGTTTCAACCACCATTGGATTGCTAGATCTCGGCCACCCCATAGTTGCCGAGGTGGTGCTCCGGCCTGTGCATAACCAAATTTGTCATAATTTTATATCGATTTGGTAAGAGACATATATCAATCGAGAATAGTTTGTATAATCATTTTGTGGTTAAAGTATTTTTCATATGAATTTAGTTTTAAAAAAAAAAGAAAATGTAGAGAGTGAACCACATAAATTTCAAATCAAACGATTTATCAATTTTGACCTCGGTCAACCCGTGATCTCTTCACAGTCCTATGACAGTCACATCTTCAGTTTAGTGGTCGTTTGGGGACCTAGAAGTGTGAGAAAATGAGTTACGAAGTTTTGACCAATTTTATTTCTCTTTGGGTCCACGTGCGATCTCCATGTTTTATCAAGTTTGTTCCTTTCTCTTCCTATTCGTGGTGAACAGGTGAAAAAGTACAATATTCCGAGAGTTCAATGCAAGCAAGATGATTTCAGAGAATCTCTGATCTGTTTTCATTTTGGTTGATCTTTTGAGGCCACCATTGGTTCTCATTTCTGGATTTCGAAGGTGGCTTTGAGCCTTTGTTTTATGTTGGATTGGATGGAACCAAAATGATTTGAGATTTAATTAGGGGAAAAGAAAGGCTCTCCATAGCAGCCTTAATTGTTTTGTGGTGAAGAACCATAGCTAGAGGGAAGGATCTTTGAAAAGTCTTCAGATTACTTCTGTTTGTTTTATTTGCACCAAAAAGGATTGATTTATTAGGTTCTAAACATAGGGAAGATCATTAACACGAAATTTAAAGGGGAAAAAGGAAAAGATGAAGAACTTTCATTCTGCCTTCCCCCAATATCCAATAAAACCTCACTCTTCGTTTACAGAGTTCCAACACATACATCAGGAGCACTGGCACTAGCCAGGATATTTCAATGCGTACGAATCCCTTAGGGGAAAAAATAAGAAAAACTAGATACACCTTACAGGAAGAGAAATTTTGAAAAGCAAAAATAAATAGAAAAGCAAAAACACTTGGATTGCATCCGCATCATTCCCCATAATCATATAAATCAGTGGGGTCATCCAAGGTTCACTTATGGTACATAAACAGCTTGTTGGCAGCCAAGACACCATCCATATTTTGAAAGGATCAGCCTTTATTTTTAAAAGGAACACTGAAAGTCTTCAGAAAGAAAATTTGCCTTCTGCCTGAGAACCCTTATATCTCACCGTTGGAGTCGGTCTCCACGGCAATTGGACCCTTTGAGCCAGCTTCCAAGATGCCACTCCTTTTTTTCTTGGCAAAACCATAGGAGGTCCGGTCCATATTCCCTTCATTTGAGTCATTTCTTCACCTTGTCTCCGACCTCAGGTTGCTCAATACTCTTCACAGTTGACAGATCTACCGTCTTAAAACTGGTAGTTAATTCAACTATCTCCCGCTGTGCCACATAAATATATAACAAGTGAAGCAACCAAAACAAAATCAAAGATCAGTAGTACAGAAAAGACATGTATGGGCTTACGACTAGAGTAAAACTAAAATAAAGAACCACCATAAAGGCCCATTCTATGGAACAGAATATAGTCAACACCCATTAGAAAAATCCCATTGGTACAACACTCCACGCTATGCTACTTGTATAAAGAACCTTCTTTATTCTTTGATTATTTGTAATCAAAGAGAGAATCTTAAGATCAACAATCCCACTATTAGTCATTGGTCCTGACAAAACATATGATTCCTAATCCACCACCTCCAATTACTTCAACAAGGTCCCGCATTACATGCACTCATTGACAAGCTCGAATACGAACAGAAAAGTGATGAACAAATTTACTCGTTAGGATAAATGAAGCGTAAGGAGGAAATAAGGCAAAACCTGAAGATTATAGCTGGGTGGTACAAATTCCCTCATCCTCTTCTCTAGCATTATCTTCTCGCGGCTTTCATAAAAATCAAAGTCATCCAATATGGATGTCTTGGACACATTGCTCTTAAAAATATTCAACATTTCAATACCCTGAGGAAATCTCACCTAGGAATGAAAGACAACAGAAATAAGCAACTCAGAAATTGCGTTCATTAAAAAAAATAAAAACTAGAAAACTAAAATATGTGGCTAATAGTGAATGACACATACCTCCTGTGTGTCTCGACTGTTGGTAACTGGCTTGTTGTCATTATTCTCAAGTATTATATGCCGTAAATGCAGATTCGGAACATCTTTTATAATATGCCACTTAACAGGGAAATAACCATTCCATTTGTCTTGCTGCCAGAAATCCATGCTCTTATTAAAATCAACTCGATCAATCATCTCCGCTACTCCACAAAACTGGCCACTCGCATTAACCTGAACCAGACAAACAAACATAAAAGAGGCATTAGTTGCTTTTTTGGGGAACAGTGTACAGAGCGGAAACTCATGAACTAGAATCAAGTTTTGAACTCTAAGAGCATACCGAAAAGAAAAGAAACACTGGGCACTTGCTGCCTTTCTCCACCATCCTCTCTTGGGCATCTTGGTATGCACTATCCAGCCTCTTATTTCCATTAGGAGTACTAGCCCATACATTGTACTTGATGCTCTTATGAATATCATCTTCACTGTAAGATTTGATAACAAAGAAAAATGCCTGATCGTATTTGGACGGAAAGTCTGGAAGGTTATATTGATTTTTGCTGATGAGAGAGGTTATGCCGCAATTGTTTCCATTCCCACCAGTATCCAGGGAATCAGCGGCACCTCCAGAAATCAGCGTGCCTTTTGCATTGGCTGTTCTAGGGCCATGGTTCTGCTCATCAAGCAATCCAATATCACTAACTCCATTAGTCTTGCTTCTTGATTTCAACTTCTCACTGCCGCCCCAACCCCTCACATTTGCTTTTAAATTAACTGGGTTGTTTGAATAGAGCACTCCACTCTTCTCTTGAGTATTGGCTACAGATTTTGAAATGGGAAAGTAACCGTTGGCGTCTACATCCAACTGGATAGATGAGCCATGAGGCAAGGCCTAAAAATAATTACAAAATTCAGTAACATTGCCTGAGTAGGAGAGGACATGCTAAAAAAGAGCATAAATGCCAAAAATAACTAGACTACCTTGTTCACTGGTCTTAGGTGTTTGTGATTGCCGTGACCTGACAAGACACAAGGATGGCAAGTAACTATTAATATCAAATAGATTACTAAACTCAGTAAAAGATTTAGAAAGAGGAGAGTGAGTATTACTTGGGGAAGATAAATTATGTTTAGGGATTGGAAATTCTGGAACTCCAGCATAGTTATTTCCAAACAATCCATCTCCAGCAAGAAGTGATGGATCCCACATGTAGGGTGATGGTGCCAACTTTCCAAAAGGAAGAGAAGCAGGATAATAACCAGGTGAGGCAGTAGGTGGTTGAAACATTGGTGGATATGCCTGTTGATCAACATATTGTCCATTGACGCCAATTGTCGATAGGGGCAAATACGGAGTATAACCAGGTGGTAATCCTGGCATGAAGTGGACAAAAGATCCATTATCTGCTTGAATGACCTAAATGAAGCAAAAGTGAAAATAAGTCTGACTTGTTATGCAATTTCTAATTGCAAAAGCATGATATTTGTACCTTGCTATCATCATATAGGGAAAACTCAAAAAGCAAAGACAGAAATTAAATTGACATGCCAAGGGGACACCAAGATTAATGGCTGAGCATGATTATTTCATTAGATTCCAACAGGGGAAAAAAAAAAAACCTTAGATATCCAAGGTAATTCAAAGACCAACTGAAAATGAAAAGTTTTCTGGGCAGCTAAGCACAGCTATTAGTTTGTAAGAATAACCATATCCAGAGTTAAAGTTTTGCTCTTCCATACATCTAAATTTGCATCTTGTGATCTATATCACAAGAAAGTGACTTAATCAGAAGAAACTAATAATCTTCACGGCTCTTGAAAAGGAAGCACAGAAAGAACAAGCTAAAAATAACTTATCTAAAAAAGAATTTTAAATTAGGTTATCATCTACTTGAGAACTAAATAGTGCATAAATCTCAAGTACTACGAAGTTCCATTACAAATCAAATGACCCAAAATCAGCCATCAAGGGCATACCATCTAATAAGTAAACAATCAAGGGAACATATGAATGGTTTTTTTTTAGGGGGAGAAAGCAGGTCAAAGACAATTACAGACTTCAGACCATTAGTCACGAGAATACAGGAAAAAGATCAAGATAATTACAGGATATTGAAGTTCCATTCCATCACCACCAACATAGTATCCTTGGTTGTCCAACTCTCCATAGAAACCATGATAACCTGTCAACGTGTTAATGTAAGATGTGAAGACATAATTACAGAACTAATTAAAGAAAAAAAATACTATAACAGCTAACTGTAGCTGACTATCCACTGCTAACCTGGATAGTAGTGACCATAATAGCCACTGGTTGAATAAGGCATGCCTTGATAGGTAGCAAGGGAGTCATGGTCAACTTCACTTCCTTTTATACTTCCCGTTGTGTCTCCCACAGATGATATACATGATGTTGCATCAAATTGTGGGCCCGTGTCTTTCGAAGGAGCCTAAAATTATGTACCCCATTAACAAACCAGTTTTAGGCAAAGGAAAGAGTCCCTTTTTTACAATAAAATATAGCCATAGAAAATATCCAATTTTGAGAAAATTATTGATGGAGAAAATATATAAAAGAATGCTATACTATTCAGCATAGCATCACTTAAGTCCTTAAAATATCATAGAATGAAACTTGTAAAAGCCTACCACGCATCTTCAATTACCCTGAAAATTCCTAGGTCCAGAAAGTGAGAAATAATTTTGGTTTAAGCCCCCAAAATTCGAATAAGGAGAATTGATCTCTTTAGAAGAAGATGAAGGAAAAAAAACAACACTTTCAGAACATGTTGTGGATGGTATCATCTTTCCAAAGGGACGAAAGAAACCATACAGAACTGAAATCGAAAATCAGAAACTAATAACATCCTTTTGAATTCAACTGAAAACGGATCAGGAGATTAAAAAAATTTCAGAAAACTTGTTGCAAGAACACGTGCCTATACTTTTATCCACTAGGTGTGACAATGAGTTTCCCTTACATCCACCAATTTTCATGACATATAAAACGAGGCTTGGAAAAAGTGGAACGAAGTATATATAAGTACAGCTCCCACTATTTGAATTAAAACTTCAAAGTAAATATTACTTTGTGAAGTTTCAGTGGGATTTTGAGATTACCAGATTGGCACCAGCGAGCTCCATAGAAGGATCAGCAACACTTTTAACATTCTTCGTCATCCCTTCTAGTATACGTATGTCTGAATCTGATGGGAAAAGACAAACAAAAAAATAAATAAGTCAATCAGCAATAAAAAGAACTTATAAGTGTGAATTAATGCATCAATATCCGTAAGAAAAATTAGCATAAAACACAATAAACCGAAAAAGACGCCAAGAGCAACATATATGCATACGTACATATATGCATACTTGTGTCTGTGCATAATCTCGATTAAAGGGTCCTATAAAGAGGGGAAAATATCATAAATTCCTAAAAGAAACAACTGGAGTTAAAAGGAGTTTTGATTGAATTCAGGTAACCCTTTTTGGAACATCTTTCCACTTGCAGCTACACTACAGTAGATTCGAAAAGAAAGATCTCCCAAGACAAACTCAAAAAGCTCACCGGAATTTTCGCCGTCGACGTCGGAGGAGTAAGCAAAACCCGAAAAGCTAATAAATGAATGCTTCGAAAATGCTTGCAGATTCAGAATTGTGATAATTTTTCTATCGGCGGACCAAGAGAGAGAGAGAGAGAGAGAGAGAGCAAGTTGAGAGGGAAAATGGTGGGATGATGACTCATGACTCCATTGAAAAAGGAATATTTCTCTTTTTATTTCATTTTTCATATTTTTTCGAGTTTAAAAAATCGACGGTGACGAGGCTTCCACGTCACCAACACGTTCTTGCTCCCTTGTATACGCCTGGTTCACAAAATTTGTTTGTTTTTTCAACTCCAAGTTAGGTTTGGATTGAGAAGATTCTCAATTGATCTAATTTTATTATTATAATTTTTATAAATAATTATGTAAAATATAATAAATATTTTAATTTGTTAAAATCTCAAAATAATAATAATATCAAAAAATAATATTTTATTCAATTTTTAACTTTCATCTCAATTCACTGTCCAAACCTAACCTAAAATATTAAAGCTGATTTAACTTATACAAAATCAAAATATCTCATTCCATCTTATCTCTTATAATTATTATAACTTTCTCAAGCTCTCATACAAAATATAATAAATAATTTAACTTTTTCAAATCTCAAAATATAAATAATATTAAAAAAATATATTATAACACTATTTTATTCAAATTCCAACAAAACGTTTCAACTCATCTTATCTAAACTGTGTAACCAAACAAGATATTAACTTTGCTTGAGTTAATTTAATTTAGTGTTGTTTGGATTTGAATTTGGAAGTTTAAAAATTATTCTTAATAATCTAAAAAAATTTTTAAAAAAAAATAGTATATTTGGTAAATTTATAAAAAGTGTTTTAAACACTTGAAAAAAAGCTAAAAGTCCACTTCTCTAAAAACATAAATTGAAACTTTTAATGAAAAGCTCTTGAGATAACTCTGCATTTTTTTAAAACTATAATAATTAATTTTTAAAGTGTTTTAGATACATATTTACCACACAGTAAACAACTTTTTATAATAGAATAATATTCTTGGTAAAACTCTATAATTAAAAGTATTATTATAAAAATCTCTATTTTCTGCCTCAATCCTAAACAAAACATAAAACTCGTGAATAAAATTTGTATAAACTTATTTAAAATTCAATTCAACTTAATTCAAATATAGCCTTAAGTATTTAATGTCATCCCTAAAATTCATAAGGAATGCTATGTATCAGTCACTATTTACTCTCACACTCCACATCTATAACTTTTTCATAGAGTGTAAGAGTATTTTTCATAAAATGTAAGGATGTTTTTCACAAGATGTGAGGTGATGAATAATGATTGATGAAAAGAATTTTTCAAAATTCATACTACAATTACAAATATTATAATGTTCGGTTTATGCATCTCTCACACTTTTTACCTTAAATCTGTAGACATTATTAAGTCGTTTCGAAATATAGACAGGCTTAGTCTTATTTATCATGGATTTAATATCAATTAAATATTTATGTAAATAATTTTAATTACATGTCATATTGTGATTCGATGGAAGTAGCACGATATTCATAATCTAAGTGTTTCCATTATTTTTCGAGATTGGAACCCATAGATTTATACCCTTGTTGAGAAACAATTTATGTATCTTTAGATATATATGTGTGTTGATAAGATACAATACTTAATTTATATCTTTAAATTTATCTCAACTATTACTTAATTCTATATTTACTATTATTTATTGAAAACTTATCTCATCTCTTTTTTATTTTCTTTTTTTATGAAAAATATACTCATTTTATTAATGAACCGAAGTTACAAATGTGACTTATCAATACATGAAAAATCCAGACTATAAGTCAACTACACAGTTCTGAGACTTCCTCACACACAAATTATTTTGTGGCAGACATTGTCTTAAACTTATATCATATTTGAAAACAAATGAGTATGTCTAATGTCTAATAAAATTAAAAAATTTATGGGACTCAAATGTACACGTACCTGGTAAGTGGCATTTTCAATTCCTGCACACTTCATTTTAAAAAAAGTAGGGTCCTAGGATGTTCTATATGTTGGTAGACAAGGCAACGAGGTGGCTCATCTCTTGGCACGACATGCATGTTTTGTAAACGTAGGGTCCAATGATGTTCTACATGTTGGAAGACAAGGCAATGAGGTGGCTCATCTCTTAGCACGACATGCATGTTTTGTGAGTGATACTATTCAATGGTGGTATGAACCTCCGGATTTTATTTTGGGTAGCATTATGGTGGATGCTGCTGGCCTTGTTGTCATGTGACTTTCTTTGCTGTTTATGTTTGGTTGGAAGACTTTCTGTATCTACTGATTACATGAATATCATATGTTACTTTTCAACAAAAAAAAAAAGGGTAAGGTCCATTCGCCATCCCTATAAAAAAAAATGATTTTTTTTTATATGAATCTCAAATTTTTCTTTTTTTTAAAAGATTACGTAAAATCTGCACACTCTAAAACAACAAATATCATTTCTCTTGGACCAATAGATCTCACATCTTTCTAATCAGTTATGCCCCTATTGCAAGTTGTTTGGGATAATTGAACTTTTGATTATAGATGCAAGTTTTTTTGTTGTTGATAGATTTTTTTTTTTTTTTCTAGAGGTCCTTTTTTTCTTCCAAAAAGGGAGGCGGGGGCAACCGGCATAACAACCCTCCCTGGACATGACTATAGGAACTTCTTCCGGCTGTGGAATGTTCAGTTTGTGCCCCAAGAGCGAGCCCGTCACCACAGCATCCCCAAAGTATTCAGCTGGTCTAAAATCTATCTCAAGGTCCAAAGGTCAAGCTTTATTACTATAAATGATTTCAATTTATGTCCTGACTTGAACTCCTGATCTCGAAACTATGAAATATTAGCTCATATCAACTGCGCTACCACCTAGTGGTTTTTTTTTTTTCTAGAGGTCTTATTATTGAAAGTTGTTTTATTGTTTAAAGCTAATAGGTCCAAGGCCCTCGATGCTTCGATTAAGGGTTTTAAAAAAAAAAAATTATTTACAAATAAGTGTATAAGCACAGTTATAACAAAAACTCAAAATACAAATGTTGTTGAATGCTAATTAATATAGAAGGTTAGCGGGCCGTCCAGTGTTAAACACTGGGCGTAACGTGCTTCTTTTAATTATTTTTTTAACATTCTTAATCATTAAAAAAAATTAAAAAAATACACAATTTTATTAATAGTCACTTTCTTAACCATTAAATAAAAAAAATTAAAATGCATGAGCGGTAAGTTTGAGAGGCTCCACTAACATTTTCCAAACATATAAAATACTCCATACATTTTACACATAATTCTACAAATATAGAAAATGGCCCCCCAAAAAAATTTATAATCTACATATGATCTCTAAAAAATTTTAAAATTTCAATATACCCAAAAATGTCTCTCTCCAAAATTTTTTATAGTCCCAAGATTTTGTTTAATTTCTATATATTATTTATTTTCAAGGATGTGGCTTCTTCAAAATTAAAATTAAAACTAAGTTTAGGAGAAATAATAAACTTATTAATATGGATCCCAAAATTTTTTGTTATACAATATTGAGTTTCTTAATATGGAATCCAAAGTGAAAATATAAGAAATATTTTTTAAGATTGATGATCTATATGAAAAATAGTTTGTAGTTAAGTTTTTATGATTTTTTAATCCTTTTTTAATTTATATAAGAGAAATGATGTTTGCAGTCCTAAAATGTGTAAGCCTCTGCCCACTCCTTTCAGAAAAAAAGTAAGTAAATCTAGGACTCACAAGAAAAAAAAAATCATTTTTTAATAGTGGATCCCACTTTTTTTTTTTTCAAAAGGAGTGCGTAAAGCTTGCACACCTTAAGACTGTATCTAGCATTACTCTTTACATAAATGTGTCACACAGTAGAAAAGTTGGCATCCCCTCGACACAATTGTTGATTCTACCACTGATTATGCAGTTGATGTTAATAAATAGCGTTGTAATTTTGTAAATAGAATTTCCATAAAAATAGAATAATAGAATTAGTTTTTGCATATATATATATAATACATAGATTTTGAAGCAATCTACAACTCTTTATAGTTTGGGTTTTGCTACACAACCTCCTACTGTTCACTCACACTTCACACTCCATATTTTTTTTTTTTTAATTTTTTTTAAAATTGTTTTTGAGTTTATTTTTTTTAACTATTTCAAATTTTTTATTCACTATTCATATAAAAAATATTCGATAAAAGAAAAAAATAAAATAAAATAAAAATGTAGAGTGTGAAGTGTGGAGTATGGATGAATAGTAGAAGGTTGTGAAGATTTTTTGTTATATTTTTGTGGGTATTTTGTTAATCGATCAAATATTAAGATGTGGACATAATCTCTCTATAGGTGAGGGTCAAGACTCGGAAAAATGATTCGACTAAAATTGATTCAGCCAGCTTAATTTAAGTAGGTGAGAAATTGAACTGATTTTATTTATGTATTTTTTGGTCGTCCACCAAACCGTTTCGATCAGCCAATTCAGAGCAATTATGTTTGATTCTAGCCAATTTGAGTCGACTCCAACCAAATCAAAATTGTGTTTATTTTTAAAATTGTGTTTGATAAATGATTTTTTTTTTAAATTTCTTGTACGAAAATATGATATGACTAAACATATATTAAATTGTTTCATGATTATATTCAATAAGAATTTAAATTATATATTTAAAAAAAAAAAAGGGCTAACATTGTGTTCTTTACTTTTTTTGTTTGAACCAAAAGAAAAAGAAGATAAATGAGTATTTTGTATTGAATTTGTAGCTGTACACAAAATACTACCATTGTCATATGTTTATAACATAATCATGGTGAGTATCTTCCTTATATATTAGAGAATTTGAGACAAAAAAATGTGGACAAAAGAGGTTAAATATATAAAATTACAAGTTTATTGGAACTATTAGATTGATTATCATATTCTTATTGAAGCTAATCAATGAATAATTTTGAATATTTTTAATAAATACTAAAATAATAATTCAAAATTATCATGAATATCCCGATTCAATTTGTAAAGAGAAATTCTATTTGCAGTCTCTACTTGAAAATTGTATGTGCAGACCCTTTATTAAACAAGAAAAAATATCATTTTAGGAGGGTTATTTTTGTAATTTTAAAAAATTTTAAAGATAAAATTATCTAGACTTGCATTGTAGTCCCTATTTAGAGACTGTACGTAACATTGCTCCAACAACCAAAGAATTTTTGTCAAGAATCTAGTTGATTCGAGTTTTCCTTATATGAAAAATATGTAGGCCAACTTGCTCTATTGTTTAAGTTACAAAATCAGATCAAGGAAACTTCCTAGGTGGACAATAATAATGTTAAGAAATCCAAATGTCAACTCTTTGGCTTGTCACACGTAGACCAAGTAAACGTTTGGTGACAATTGTGGTAACTACAAGTCATGTTCCTCGTATGTTTCCTTGATATGCTTTAGCACCATTCTTATCCTCTAGCCGTCTTTCTTTTCTCTTTTAAAATTGGATAATATTATAACTATTTACAACTTATTTTATAATTAATTAATACAATCATGTTTTTTCATTAAAAATAAATTTTGATTTACAAAACTAACCTACATTTTCTATAGAATTGTAAAATGGCTATAAAGTAGTTATAAGTTAATCATTTTCTGGGTGGGAAGTAGGTCTGTAAAAAAAAATAGGGAAACCGATGAATCGGATCCATCAGTTCTAAACCAATTTGGTACCCGTTCTTATTTAGAAAAATCGGTTGAAAACGGTCCAGTGGTAGTTTTTATTTTTAGATCACCGGTTCGAACCGAATTGGTACATATATATTATTTTTAATTTTTTATATTATATATAAAATAGTTTTATATGATTTTTATATTATATTATATATCTTATATGCTAAATTTCTAATTAATATTACATGAAATTTTAAAATCATATTACTCATGTTTATTAATCTTATAACATAAAATTAATGTAACATTTGATTATAATATAATATAATATAATATAAATTAACCTTATAATTTTTAATATAACATATAAATTAATATAACATAAAATGAGGAATATGGATCAATCACTTGCTAAAGTTTTGTTAAAGTATGATCTTGTTTATCTGAAAACCAGAAAAAGGGAATTAGATCAAAATCGAAAAAATTGAATGATTCAATTTTAGTTCTTAAATTTCCAAAACCGATAGGTACCAGATTGAACCGGACCGATTACACCCTTACTAGAAAGGGGAACATCAAGCACAAACAAAAGTGAAGAGGAAGTTAAAAAAGTTATTTCAAAAAAGAAAAAAACCATAAACCAAGAACTTCCAACACAATTGCTTATCCTCTAAAGAGCATTGGTAATGGTGTAGCCAAACGCAAATGCAAAATCACATATTTTGGAGGTTATCTTTGCCATTCAAGAAAGACTCACATATTGAATTATGCATCTTTTAGCCAAATATAATAAAAAAAAATATTATTTTTTATTATTATTAATTTTTTTCCTAAAATTAATTTTTATATATTTTGCAATTAAATCCCGCTGCATAAGATCTACAAATATACACCAATAGTGCTCTCTTAAAATTGAACATCAACAAATATACACCAATTTCATCAACTTAAAATAATAACATGTGCTGCCAACACCAATTTCATCAACTAACTTCAGAAAGTTGTCAATCGATGCCACCTTCCATTACACTACATGAATATATATGTAATACAAAAAATTCCATCAATCCATTTCAAAAAGGTGTCTCAAAATCAATGCCACATTCGATTACATTACATGAATATTCATATATATATATATAAATATATATTATATACCATACAAATTCCATGTATCAAAATTCATTATCATGCAACCAGCAGCCAAGCATACAACAGGCAACCAGCTTCGAAGTAGCAACACCACTAGCAACTCCAACAAGTCTAGTATAATAAAAAATCAGAAGTCCACCACCAATCATAATAAACCAAAACCAAGCCTAGAGTTTTGTATAAGATATGGCCTTATTCCTTTGCTACTCAATGATTTCCATTTGAAAATTATGAAAATACTCTTGCTACACATAATTCATGGAATCAATATCCAATTTTATAATTTCCATATCAGTTTTCCTCTTCTTAAGAACTATTATGTCGGGTCTATCCTGCTCAGCCTTAATTTTCATATCAAGGTTTCTCTTCCTATGAAGTATTAACTCAGATCTATCATTGTCAGCCTTGATTATTGCTTCTCTTTTCTCCATCATATAAGTCAAACTCATTAAATAAATAATAAATGGGATTTAATTAGTTATTAAGCCTAATTAAAAAATTTTAACCAATTTCAATATATTATCGCTTGTGGACTTATCCAATATGACCAATTAAATATAATTTAGTCCTAATAAAAATTAACAATATTCCAACCTTAAAAATATTGGGTTAGATCGTCACAGATGTCCTCCAAATATGTCCCAAAAAATGTCCACTAGTATATTTTGATTTTTTTAATGTTAAAAAAAGCACAACACACAAATTCCATAGTAGTAACGTTTTTTATACATTTAAAGAAAAAATAAATAAAATACACTAGGCGGTACTTTTGGGGCCATATTTGGAGGTTACTCAAGCATTTTTTTATTAAAAATAAAGTAGGGTTTATTATTAAAAAAATTATTTATTTTTCATGTAGATAATATATGTATCCATATTTTTTAAAATGAGTGTATAAAACTTATACACTCTAAATATACAAATATCATTCCAACAAAGAAAAATAGAAAAAAAAAATAGTAGGTACGATACCGCGTAATCTAAAAGAAGCGCACACAATTTTAGAATTGAAATAATGGAAAAAAGTCATCAGATGGAGAAGGCATGAAGAAGAACGCTGTGCCATCAATCATTTGAACGGTTGAGATCACTATATTAAATGACGAAAATTTTCAACTTATTGGACTCCAAAATTGAATTCAAAATAATGGAGACAAGACTCAAGAGTCCAGAAGCTGTGGCCTGTGGGAGAAAATAGAGACAATGTGTCGAGGTTTTCTTGGAGGCAAAGTAATCCCAGCCACCCACCCGAATTATACGTCATGGCAAAGAAATATCTTTATTTATTTATTATATTATTATAGAGAGCCTAAACTGCCACGTTGAACCTTTAACATGTGTGCACGTGTACTGCTGTATTGACACTGAACTAGTGGTGAGTTTGGATAATAAACATAAAAGGGTATTTTTTCTAGCAATAAATTTATAACTAAAGCTTCATAATCTTATGAAAAAATAATGTTATTCCCATCCCAAAAATAAAATTACTTGAAAGGAAAAGTATATACATAAGAGAGATGCTAGAGAGCCTTTTTGGGCCCCTTTATTTTGCCTGATTGGATTTTTTCTTTTTCTTTTTTTTTTTACTTAATGATTAAGAAAATATTGTTTAATAATATTGTGAATTTTTTTCTTTTTTTTAAAAATATTTAAAAGTGTTAAAAAATGATATGAAAAAAATTAAATAATATTATTTAAAAGCCTTTACACCGTATAGTATCAACGTGGAATAATTTGATTTAGAAATTAAATTATATTATATGGATGACGTGTGGTGTAAAGACTTTCAAATAATATTATTTTATTATAAATTGACATTTTCTTAACTCAAAACTCAAATATTATTTGAAGTTTTACATATCTATTGCATTTTAATGCATTGCGGTTGGTTTTTTTCTTTTTCAGAAATATTATGTTAAAGAGGGTTACGTGTGGGGATGATCTCTGATGTTCTTGAGCCTATGGCCCAACAGAAACCACCAAATGCCTCTCAGCATTGATGGGCCTGTAGGAAGAGAAAAGCCACTCAGCAACAATATGTCCACTATCCAGTAACTGGCACACGTGGGCTGTGTAAATTAAAGGTCCAGGAAAAAAACACACACAAAAACTAGCCCATGTTGTGGACCTCCTTAATTTGGTCTAAAATCCAATTTGAACTTGATTGTTATTTAATAATGATGTCTATTTTTGGATTTAATGATAAAATGTAGGATTATGGTAGGGACACCGAGAAAGGATACCGAAATGTGTACCGATGTGTCTTTTGTTTATTTAAAGCGTGTATTTTTTTTTTATGAAATACTGAAAAAAAACACACACAAATGCTTTAAAAAAAATACTATTCAATAGACTAGGGATGTTATGTGCTTCTATAACTTGCATTAAGTAAGAGTCAGCATAAAATAAGCTCTCCATTAAATGAATTTATTAAATAAAATTATAGTCAGAGTCTTAGATTATGTTTGGAAGATGAGATGAGAATTTTGTGTTTTGTTTTAAAGTTTAAAATATTTTTTAGTTTTGAGATTTGAAAAAATTGAATTAGAATTTGAAAAAGTTATATTGGGATTTGAAAAAGTTGAATTATTTATTATATTTTGTATGGAGATTTGAAAAAGTGTAAAGATGAGATGAGATGAAGATGAAAATTTTGAGTGAGGTATCTTTTCCAAACATAACCTTAAAAGCAAAAGAAAAATACATGACCTCCATTCCTTGACAACACAAGACCTCTCTTTTGCACTAATAAAAATCTCATTTTACTCGTCTTAAACCACCATTCCTAGATCACATTTCTAGGGTTGTTGATGGTAGAGGTCTATTCTTTGCTCGATTACTTCATATTTCTATATAATGCACACATATGCTTATATACTCTCACACATAAATACACACGTTAACAAACAATGTAAAACTTGAAACACTTCAAGTTCCTAAACTAGGCTCTTGACTTTTCAAACAGGATCAATACACTTACACACTAAAAGAGACTGATTTTACTTATTACCCAAAACATTTTAAGATCCTACTTTTTCTAATTTATACAAACTTATATTCACTAACTTTATCGCTTATGAAGAAACCAAAACCACCTTTTGTAAGGATCAAGTTTTTTGCTTAAATTCATCACTACATCCCTTGGTTCAAGCAAAGATCAAGCACAAAACCTTTCCAAACATATATCCTTGCAAAGATATTAAGTCGAATTTTAAGTAACTAAGACCTATAGCCATTTAACACTATGCATGCTACACACTTCAAACTTTTGAAATCATACAAACCAAGAATATCATCATCATCACTGCCAAAAGCTTAACCTTTTTGCTTATAAAAATCTGATGATATAACTTATAGATTCAAACATGATCATGCCAACATAAACATCTCCAAAACACCTTTTCTTTCATGATTTCATATTAAAGTTTAAGAACATGAAATTTAGATGAAAATGGATCTTGGTTCTCATGTCCATTTCGTTTTTGGTTACTACATAAAACTTAGACATGATCTCATTTAATCAAAAATAGAGATCCAAGAAAATCAACACTTTTCCCTTCAAAGCAACCCACCAATCATACTTTTACTGTAAAAACATAAAAGGTTTTGAAGTTTCCAAAAGATATGATGAAAATAACTCACTGTCAAGAGATAACATGAGCCTACCCGAAACATCATTGACACAATGGACTCTATAACTCAACCATCATTTCACATTTCAACACATACAAGAACAAAGATAAAAACATAAAACAAAAGAAGAGGTGTAGAGGAAATATCCATGCCTTAAGCCTAGAACCAAACTCCGAGCTAGGGTACTATAACTTAGATGGTGATGAGAGTTCATTGAAATGGTGAGAACATGCAAGGTTAGTTCAAGAGGTAAGGAGTGTTGTGGAAAATGATTTTGAGAGAATGGACAAGTGAGAGAGTGCTTGAGAGAGAGAACAAGAGTTTGAGAAAATGAAAGGAAAAGAACTAGGGAGAGGGTGGAGCCTGACACCCAAAGGGGTCAGAGAGAACTCCTAGAGTTCTCTTGCATGATCCTCCATTGGCTCTAAAGTTGACTTCCATCCATGTGTACAAGTGTAGGACTTGAAACACATGTAAGAGGTGGGAATTCAAATAAATTTGACGGTTCTTGATGGTGGCAATTTTTGCCAAAAGGAGTAGATGGAAGAGATGAGAGTTTGTTCTTTACTTTTAACCTTGTCTTTATGTAAATCACATGTCCAAAAACTCTCAAGTTTAACTAGAGGTGAGTTGAGGTTGAGTTTGTGGGTGGTTAGGACAATGGTAAGTTATTGTTCATGCTTATGTGGATGATGACATGTCATGGTCAATGTGATGTGCCATAGACTTGATGACGTGAAGGGCTATCAATAGGTCAAAGTGAATGCTACATGTCAAGCATCTAGGTGATGTGTTGTAAACACCTAAGGAGATGGCTCCTAGTCACTTCCTCTTAGGGTGCTCTAAGGTTGCCACGTGGTACTTTGGAATTTTCCATGTTGGTGACACATGGCTACCACGTGGCACTATTTTTTTTCTTGGGAGTGGGAGTCTTGAATGTGATAAATTCGTTCTTCTTTTGATCTTAAAAGACTTCAAATAGAAGTTATGAATTTCTAAGTTTGGAAAGTTACTATGGGTCTTAACACCTAGGTTTCCTATATGGGTGTCACATATAAAATCTAAAATAAACTAATCTAGGTGGTGACATATTTGTTTGGAACTAGATTCTTTCGTCTAAGTCTGGCCCGCCTGTTCGTCTTGATCATTCTCAACATATGGGTGGTTACATAAAATCATACTAAAATGAGTAGAAGTAAGTAACACCATACCGTAAACATAATTTAAACATAGTTTTACTTGAAAACATATTACATCAACAAACATATCATATAAAATCAATTAATACATAACATAAGCAATATAACTTACAATTAGCTTATCAACATGATGATTACTAACATGTTCATAAGTTTACAAGATTGTGCACATAGTCCTGCTATCTGTTTCCATAAGGGGGTTGCTCAACTTATCATAACTATGGTGGACCTATACATTTACATAAATTTCATTCAGTGTGTCTTCACACTCATCTATAATTGCATTGGTACCATGCATGTCTTATAGCCATTCTTAAAGCTAAACATTTCACTTTCAACTTATTTTTCATCTTTATCTTTTGAGACTTTCATGACATGCAATCATAACATATGAAATGCATAGGCTATGGATTACATATAATTAACATAACTAAAGTAAAAACATAGTTTCCATAATAACATAGCATGAAAGGCCGTTTTGGGTCCTCTCCTTTAAAGGTTAAGTTGTTTTTTCNTAAGGAGATGGCTCCTAGTCACTTCCTCTTAGGGTGCTCTAAGGTTGCCACGTGGTACTTTGGAATTTTCCATGTTGGTGACACATGGCTACCACGTGGCACTATTTTTTTTCTTGGGAGTGGGAGTCTTGAATGTGATAAATTCGTTCTTCTTTTGATCTTAAAAGACTTCAAATAGAAGTTATGAATTTCTAAGTTTGGAAAGTTACTATGGGTCTTAACACCTAGGTTTCCTATATGGGTGTCACATATAAAATCTAAAATAAACTAATCTAGGTGGTGACATATTTGTTTGGAACTAGATTCTTTCGTCTAAGTCTAGCCCGCCTGTTCGTCTTGATCATTCTCAACATATGGGTGGTTACATAAAATCATACTAAAATGAGTAGAAGTAAGTAACACCATACCGTAAACATAATTTAAACATAGTTTTACTTGAAAACATATTACATCAACAAACATATCATATAAAATCAATTAATACATAACATAAGCAATATAACTTACAATTAGCTTATCAACATGATGATTACTAACATGTTCATAAGTTTACAAGATTGTGCACATAGTCCTGCTATCTGTTTCCATAAGGGGGTTGCTCAACTTATCATAACTATGGTGGACCTATACATTTACATAAATTTCATTCAGTGTGTCTTCACACTCATCTATAATTGCATTGGTACCATGCATGTCTTATAGCCATTCTTAAAGCTAAACATTTCACTTTCAACTTATTTTTCATCTTTATCTTTTGAGACTTTCATGACATGCAATCATAACATATGAAATGCATAGGCTATGGATTACATATAATTAACATAACTAAAGTAAAAACATAGTTTCCATAATAACATAGCATGAAAGGCCGTTTTGGGTCCTCTCCTTTAAAGGTTAAGTTGTTTTTTCTCTAGTTCCTCTGTGAGCGTAAAGTTTTGTCTCTCGGAATCCTTGTCTGCAGGGGGCAAAGGTATGGCTAAAGAGCTTTCCAAACTATGTGAGGGCCTATATCTCACTAAGGAGGAAAGGCAAGAAGTGTCTGTGGCTAAGGAAGATATGGTTCTACCTACAAAGAGAGTCAAAAGATGTTTAGTGGCTCTGGTAGTTTCTGACCGAGAGGTTAACAAAGGAGGTTTTCGTGCCACCATGGTGAAGTTGTGGCATGCAGAGGGATGTATACTCCTTAGAGATATTGGTTCGAACAGATTTTTAGTTGAGTTTCAGTCGAAGGAAGATAAGGACTCAGTTCTGCATGGTTGACCTTGGTCATTTGATAAGTTCTTGATTTGACTCCAAGAATGTGATGGCTTGATTCCTCCTAGAGACATTCTGTTTTCAACTCAACCTTTCTAAGTCCAGTTTCATGACATCCCGTTTGTAGGCATGACCAAGAAGGTAGGGGAACAACTTGGAGCCACGTTACGAGAGGTTCTGATGGTAGATACAGAAGGGAGTGGTGCAGGATAGGGCAAGTTCCTACATGTAAAGATCCTTATTGAACTGTCCAAACCTCTAGCTCAAGAAAGATTTCTGAAGTTGGGAGAGAAAAGACTATGGATCTTTTTCAAGTATGAGAGACTTCCTAACTTTTGTTTTCAATGTGGTCTTATCCAACACATGAATCAGAAATGCCACAAAACGGGAGCTCAGAGATGCATGGAAGATGTTGTGCAGGACTAGTGTGGCCCATGGTTGAGGGTGAATCCTTCAAACAAAAACACTGCATTCAAACGAGCCATGGAAGAGGTTGGTCCATCGTTGAGTTCTAGGGAGGAAGATAGGTTCTACTATGGCAAAACAGGAGGACCTTACTGAAAAAGGAAAAGAACATGCAGCTGGCTTTAACATGAATGTAGGTAGGCAATCTTCTGACCCTTTGGAATGTACCAAGCCAAGTATTATCTCATAGTGCTTGAGGAGACTAGGTCATAGAGCATGTAGGTTGACCTGACACGGCCAGGACCTACCACTGAAGGGCAGGATTTTACCTTTACAACCTCGAGAGGAAAGGAGGTTGGCTCACTGAAATTCACTGTAAAGGGGAATCCTCACTGAAATTTCTAAGTTTGGAATGTACCAAGCCAACTGATCCTTTTATAGTGCTTGAGGAGACTAGGTCAGAGAGCATGCAGGTTGACCTGACACAGCAAGGACCTACCACTGAAGGGCAGAATTTTACCTTTTCAGCCTTAAGGGAAAAGGAGGGTGGCTCACTGAAATTCATAACTGGAGGATACCCCTCTCACTTAAATTTCTAAGTTTGGAATGTACCAAGCCAACTGATCATCTCATAGTGCTTGAGGAGACTAGGTCAGAGAGCATGCAGGTTGACCTGACAAAGCAAGGACCTACCACTGAAGGGCAGAATTTTACCTTTACAGCCTCAAGGGAAAAGGAGGGTGGCTCACTGAAATTCATAACTGGAGGATTCCCTTCCTCACTGAAATTTCTAAGTTTGGAATGTACCAAGCCAACTGATCCTTTTATAGTGCTTGAGAATACTAGGTCAGAGAACATGCAAGTTGACCTGACACAGCAAGGACCTACTACTAAAGGGCATGATTTTACCTTTACAGCCTTGAGGGGAAAGGTGTTGAAATGGAACACCATAGGTTACATGTCCATTAAGTACTTTTGGCTGCATTTATTGCTCAAGAGTCACTCTCTAAAAAGTTATCAATTTTATTTAATTGACGAAATCAAATATTAAATGTAAGTCATTTTGATTTGTCAAAGAATATTTCATTATCTCAATAATATTGGATGGTTAGTATTGTATGAACACTAATTATACTAAGAAATGTCATAATCTTGAATGAAGACACTCATATCCCCTTGAAGGTTAGAGAATCTCATTTAACTAAGAAAAATCAATATTTACTACTACTAGTGCACTATTTACAAAATTGCCCTTAAACTCTTGGAAATTTGCAAATAGGTCCCTAAACTTTCAATAATTACAAACGGGCCCCAAATTTTACCAAACTTCACAAATGTCGTGTGTTTTCTATTCTAAATCCAATTACGAACTTAGAATTTAAGAAATCGTTCATCCACTATAAGAGCTTTACCTTGGCCGACACCCTTAAACCCTAATTTTCACTTGGTTTGTTTTTTTTGTCCTTTTTGCATACCATTAGGGGTGTAACTAGTTCGGTTTGGTCTGGTTTTGGACAAAATTTGGGACCGAATTAGTATGCACTGATTTTGTATTTTCAAAAATTGATTCCACACCGATTACCCTTCTAAATCAGTAATTCCGATTTTATTGGTTCTGGTCTGATTTTTCAATTTTAATATACTATACTATATATTATATCATATATATAATAGTATAATATAGAATATAATACTATAGTGATAATATATTGTAGTATATTATAATTGTATTATAGACTATAGTGATATATTATAATATATAATATAATGATATATTATAGTATATTATTATAATATATAGTGATATAGTATTAGTATAACTATTAATACAATAGACTATAGTGATATAAGATTTTAAAATTTAATATTATATTAATTAGTAATTTATCATATAATACAAAACTATTTTATATACAATTATATATAAAAATTATATACAATATAAAAAATTATAATATAGATATGAATCGATCCGATTCGGTCTATTCCGGTTTTTAAAAAAGAAAAATCGGAACATGATCGATTTTGACTGGTTTTAAGAAAAATAAAACCGATACTGAACCGAACCAAATTTGGTACCGGACTAAACTGGTTTTTTTTTACACCGCTACATACCATTTATGTCTTAGTCCAATTTTAACATTTAGTCATCTCTTAGGCCCGGGCTTAGTAACTTATTAAGACACTATATTCACAATCATCATGGTCATATGAATCAACACAACACAACAACAATCATAGAATCTGAAACTCTAAAATAGTATTCTTAGCATTTCTCTTGAAATTGAACATCAATAACCTCAACGGATCATAAATCCTAACTTTTAACATGCTAAGTACATTCCTAGATGATCAAACACATCACTGAGCAACAATCTCTTTTAATTCAAAAGGTGAAAATTGAACTACACACAACCTAGAAACTGAAATATCTCAACCATGCTCATCATAGTTAAGCCTTAGCTAGGTCTTAGCATCATTTAGATCATATCACACCCAACTTCAAGATTAAAACAAGAAACAAGGCAAGAACCTCAAAACTTGCATCAAAATCATGTGTTCATAAATATTCATCAATGACTCAACTCAAACCCTAGTTTCATGGCTTAAAGCTACGTATTAATTGGAGTTAATACATATATATATATAACTCCCATTAACAAGAGTTCATAGGTTCCAATCACCAAACCAAGACTTTAGAGCTCCAAAGAATCGGTTTATCAAAAGAACTTCATGCTAGCTTTTGGTTTTTACTAAACGTAATAGTGCATGCAATCTCTTGAGGTGCTACATGTTCAATCCAATGGTTGATACACTATACATGTCAAAAACTCTATTAGAACTGAAATCCTCTAAAGAAACCTAAGATTATATGGCATTTCAAAACAAAACTCTAAGACAAGCAATACATGCTAACCGAATGCATCAACTCCAACATCATCAAGATTTTACTATTTAATCTTAAGGAAAATATTCAAATACCCAAGCCATTAAGTCCTTAACTTAGAGTAACACAAAATAGAAGATATGAGGTTAAGAAGAATGTAACACCTTGCTTCTCTACGGTTAATAATGACGTCATTTTTAGACATCTTGGGGACCGAAGTGTTACTACGAACCTTGACTTAAAAATTGAATTTTTTTAAAAAAGCGCCAGATACAAAAATTTCTTATAATAAATAAAGTTGTTTTATATTAAAATACTGAAATTATAAATGAGAGTGCACGGAAGCATTTATTAAAAATTCTCGAAGTCTGTGTTATAAAAATCATAAATTAAAATTTTTATATATGATCTAGGCCATTGTCACGCCTCCTTGGACCAAGGCTCATCCTGCAACTTTACCTTCATAAATATTCAGACATGGGATGGTTTATAAAACATAAACAAACTAAAATGAGTCAATGACTTAGTAAGAAACCCATCATAATGTAAACATACTTTAACATAAGGTTTTTTATCAAAATATTTCATGCTGAGAACTTAAAATCATGATTGTTCATACGTATGCTATGACATGCATGACCTGTCTGAATTAACTAACTTGTCTGACTAATATGAATTATCTAACTATTCTGACTGGCCAACATACTTAACCCTGTGTACAAGTAAGCTTGTTCCTCTGAGTATGATTTTTTCCCAGCCTGGTCCAAAACCCAGATAACCGGGTTTCGGCCCAAAATAAATTAGGGTCAATGCTCGCATAGAAAAACTCGAGTACACCCGGTATAGATTTTTTTTCCTAGTTTGAATGTTTTGATTTTTTTTTCTTTTTTTATTCATTTCTAGTAATTAAATGGACAGAAACTCAAAAGAAAAATGCATATTATGTCCAATAAATCATCCATTTTATGATTTTTTTTTACTCTCTTCTCCACGTGGCTTTTTATTGTTAGTCAAGGATCATGTAGGCTTTGATTTAAAAAATTAAATAAACAGAGTTTAAATGCTGCATCAACATTTTTTTTCATGAAAAAATATTCTTAACATGTAGCTTTCATTTTTTAAAAAAATGGATGCAACCTGAAACCCGGGTTCCAGATTTTTAAAAATCGATTTCAATCTGGATTTCGGCCCGGGTTTGACCTGGCCTAACCCGGTCTAAGTTCCGGTCCAAGTATATCTAGGTTCTCAGGTTGGAACCTGGAAGAATAGTTTAGCATGCAAGGTTGTGCATCAGTCCCACATCTTGTTGCCAAAAGGGGAACCGCTGATCTGATATGATAAAAATACTATAGTGGACCATGCTTAAGTTTGTAGCTTACATATTGACCCTGACTGCATTGATACCATGCATCTGAATGACCATTTGATTAATCTGATCTTTATCTTACACTTGATGTTATAAAATCTTACTTGTTTTATGCACGTAATATGTATGAGATGCATAATACATACATAACTATATTATCGGGAATTAAATATGATCATAAATTATGATAAATGACGTGCTTGTAGATATCATAATATGCGTGGTACATAAACATTGGCTTCCAAAGAACTGGCTTTAATTAATAATAATATAATTAGCTAACATATGCTAATCCTAATTTATAATTAAGCTACTTATCTCATAGTGTTGCTTCTAAATTTTTCCTTTATAGTTCATCATCACCACGAAGTACTAACATCACTAACTTTCTAAGAATACATGCTATAATACTCTATCTAATTAAGTAGATACTATGGAAGTAATTTTTATAACATAAATAAACTTTATTAAATTATGAGACTTAAAACTAAGCCCATATTAAAAAAAGCTCATACTAAGGTAAGCCCAAATCTTAAAATCAATCCACTTCCTATCATGAATTACAAGTCAAGGGAAATAACGTTTCATGTGGTTATGCTTTATTAAAATGTTGGATGACATTTATTGTAATAACTTTAATAGAAATTCTATTTGCAATCCTGAATGGGGGATTGCGTGTGCAGTTCCATTGATGAATGGAGAAAAAAAAATATCATTTATATAAATGATATTATTATAATTTTAAATTTTTTTTTAAACATAACTGTATAAGCTTGTATGAGCGGTCCCCATTTGGGGACTGTATGTAGACTAATTCTAACTTTCAATCTAACATGCTTTATTGAAATAGTCAAGGCAAATTTCAACTTGAAACAATAAAGTATAGAAAAAGCTACTCTTCCCGCTAGTGGCTCTCGCTCGGATTTTTTATTTTTATTTTTATTTTTTTACTTAATGATTAAGAAAGTATTTTTTAATATTATTGCGAATTCTTTATTTTTTTAAAAAATTTGAAAAGTATTAAAAAAATGCATGTTAAAAAAAAAAAGAAAAAAATTATGCAAAATACACTAGCGAGAGCTCTTGGTGACTGTAGAGCCACCCATAAAGTATTGACTGAAGGGAAAGAAAGGGCAACACGGTAATTGAGCTTTCATTTTTCTTTTTATGATATACGGAAGAGTTGCTAACAATCTCATTGGGAAGGACAACAACCATTTAACACATCTATTTCTAGTGTAAGGTGTTTGATGTTAAAAGAAAACAGAGTAGTGCTATATATAGTCGTGGAGTATACAAGTATCGCGCAATATTTTTTAAAAAGAGTGGGACTTACTAAAAAATTAATTTTTTCATGTGAGTCCCGTATTTACTCACTTTTTACAAAAGAATTGTGTTGCGCTTGTGCACTTTACGACTGCAAATATCATTTTTTAAGAAAATGACAATGAAAGAAACATAAAGGTGTTCGGCTACGGGAGAAAAATAGACAGAGAGCTCACTGAGAGGAGATAATGCGACAGGCTAGGCGCTGGCTAGAGAGGAATAGATTAATTGAAAGCTTAAGAGAAAACAAACGTGAGAGAGAAGGAGAGAGAAATCGTGAGGAATGCTATGAAAGGAAGGAGGTAGTCGACTATTGGCGTGATGAATGTGGGACACACACAGTACTAGACTGGGTATCTTGGATTTGACCATTGCACTTATGGAGGTTTATCGTTTGTCAAAATAATGCACGGAAAGGAAGATATTTATAAAGAAGTTTAGGAGAGGGTGCCGAGAAGTTTGAGTTAGACTCGGTTAATACATGTAGTGACACTAATCTGCTGAAAATCAGTCGCGATCATTCAAGAAAAGAGTTTGAATTTAAAAACATGATCTAGTAGTTGATTCAATGTAAGATTGACAGTGACTGAGACTACATAGATAACTTCAATCAGTGATTATTTCAAATTGAAATAAATTTCTAATGGTCGATCTTCAAATTCTACAATGAGTTTAACTTGTTCAATAAATAATAAATGAGATTTAATCTAGTTATTGAGCCTAATTAAAACTCCTAATCAATCTCAATAATTTATTGCTTGTGGGCTTATCCAATATGACTCATTAAATATAATTTATGCTGAATAAAATTATCAATATTCCGACTTTAGAATTATTGGACTGAGTCGTTACAAAGAATGACCTTACCAAGCCAATTGCCAAGAGGAAATGCCTAGATTCTCCTTGCTTCTCTCTCACTCTCGGTTTGCTCTCAAAATGCTAAGTGAGATATGTGAACTCGTGTGCAAGTGAGGTGGGGCTCAAGTGACATGAGAAACAAAAGGGGTGTAAGAGGAAGGGTAGCTTGAATCGATCATGACATGGGATAGAGGTGATGGGAAGGTGGCTTGTTCAAGTGGATAGAATCTTTGGTGGTTGAGGCTTTGATGTTGGTCCATTGAGTGAGGATGGGTGTGGGCGGTTTGTCTGAGCACGAGGGAAGCTTTTGGGGGCTCATATAGGGGTACAAGGCAGGGCATGGGGGCTAGGTTGGTGGTAATATAGGGTGTCTTGGTTGCTTGTAAACAGGATTAAGTCAAAATGGAATGAGAAAGTGTAGATTGAGTAGGTGGAGGGCTAGAGTGGGGTTTCAAGTTCAATTTCAATTGGGTTGGTCTTGGGTGGTACATGGTGTAGATTGAGTAGGTGGAGGGCTAGAGTGGGGTTTCAAGTTCAATTTCAATTGGGTTGGTCTTGGGTGGTACATGGTGTAGGTGAAGAGCAATGTGTGTAAGAAATGTACATGGAGGATGTGATGGTTGCTTGTAAAAATTCTTCAAGACTATAAAGAAATGGCCTGATCTAATGCAGGGCAGTTGTATTTACTTATACAGAAAATACAATGTGACATTTTACTGTTAAGATGACAACGAGACAGAGCTATACATGGAAAGAAAAACTATACATGGAAGTAAAAACAGCTAGTGTTAATGATTTTTACAGAATATGCACGAATCTCGTAGAGGAGGAAATCTCGACAATAGCAGTGATGACAGTCTTGTTTTGTTTTGAAAATCTCATCCAAATGATTCTATGTAGGAAGAGTGCCAAAGATTCTATGTAGGGAGAGTGCTAAAGATTCTAACACTGATAACAGTGATGACAATCTCAGCCAAATGATTCTATGTAAGGAGAGTGCCAAAGACAATTTCATGAGGGGTTTTGTTTTGAAGAAGTAAAGTGGGTAGTCAATTTATAAGAAAAGTTGCAATGGTGAAAGTAGTAGACCGGAACCTGGATGGGACAGTGACATGTGCAAGTAGAGTTAAGCCTGTTTTAACAATTTGTCGATGTCTTCGTTCAACCAAGCCATTTTGCTTTTGGGTGCTGGGACAAGACAAGTGAATGAGAATTCCTATGGAGGCAAAATGAGTTTTTAAAACTTGATTTACAAATTCCTCTCCTCCATCACTTTGGACTATCTTGGCACTTTTGTTAAATTGATTCTCCATTAATTTTAGAAAAGTGGGAAAGATAGTGGCTACATTAGATTTTTGGACTTTAGAATATAATTAAACATACCTTGAATATTCATCAATAATAACAAGATAAAACCGTTGGTTATCATAAGAAGAAATTGGGGTTGGTCCCTATACATCTGTATGAATTGTATGCAAGAAGGTATAGGCATAAACTGTCTGAGAAGAAAAATGAAGCTTCTTTGATTAAAGAACAACTTTCACAAAATTCAAGTGTCTTATTCAAAATAGGCAATCAGGAAGAGAAAGTTGCTAGTATTTGAGAACTTGGGTGGCCCATACGAGCATGCCACAAGCTGGTAGAACATTTTGCAGTCGTGAATCAACTAGAGAAGGAAAGGTGCATTGAGGATGGATCGGATATAAGCCATTTATCACTAATCCTTTAAGAAGCAGTTGATTCATCCTCAGGTCCTTGAAAATAAAACCCCAAAGATAAAACATAAAACAACAGTTATTATCTCGTGTAAATTGAGAAACTGAAAGTAAATTTTTCTGAATGGAGAGAACAATGAGAACATTATCCAATTGAAAATAGGTTTTTGGAAGATTAAATTGACCAACTATAGAGATTGGAAGGCTAGCACCGATGCCAGCCATAACTGTCTCGGTACCTGAATAAGGGTGAGTACCCTGGGCATCATTGGAGGTGGAGGTTATATGTTGATTTGCTCCTGTATCTGGATACGAAGTCTCATCAACCGTGTCACCCACTTGGAGAGCAAGAAAAGCTTTGTATTGTTAAGCATCTTTATCAGAAGCACAACAAGCATCTACTTTATGATTTAGACCTTCACAGGTGATGCGAGAAACGTCATTACGGCTACAGGCAGGAGTGCGAACTCCACGAGAAGGAGGCTGTGGAGAATGACCGCCAGAGGAACATCCTTGAGATCATGTATTTGGGCGAGTGCTTTTTGTCTGTTAAGAAGAAGATTAAGAATTGGTGTATCCATGTCTATGAGTTTGATGCCCCCCTTTTGAACCACCTCGATTTGTATAAAAAGTCATTGCAAGAGAGGCTTCTTTCACAGATGTAATGTGCATCTCGAAGTCATGGAGCTTGCTAATGACACCTTCAAAAGGAGGGAAGGTTTCTTGGGCATTGATTGCAGCAACGATGGGATCAAACTCTGATCCTAAGCCACAAAGAATACAGATGATGAAGAAGTCAACGAAGAGAAAGAGCCACCTTTGATTTGTTGAATTCGATTGCTTGAATGGCTCCCATACAACATCTCCAACACTTCCCATGCCTCATGGGAAGATTCACTGTTAATCAACTAGGAAAGAGGTGCATCTGACAGAGAACTATTGAGCCAACCAAGAATGAGCTGGTCAATGCGCAACCAACATGCAGCAACAGGATTCGGACGTGAAGTACCATCCTCATCTAGGATGGTTGCTGGTGTGCAATGTATTTCCTTTTTGACATAGCCAAGTAAGCCATGGCCACACAAGATAGGAACAACTTGGGCCTTCGATAGCAAATAATAGGTGGAGGCAAGCTTGGTAGAGATATCAGGCACACTCATGTTTGCAGGGGAAAATTCAAGAGAGGTAGAGTCAATCACAAGTGGGATCGAGGAGGTTGAAGAAGAATTCATTTTCTACAACCTTAGTGGCAGTCTAATACCATGTAAAGAAATGGCCTGATCTAATGCAGGGTCTTTGTATTTACTTATATAGAAAATTCAATGTGACATTTTACAGCTAAGATGACAACGAGACAAAGCTATACATGGAAAGAAAAACTATGCATGGAAGTAAAAACAGCTGGTGCTAACGATTATTACAGAATATAAAGGAATCTGTAGAGGAGGAAATCTCAACAATAATAGTGATGATAATCTTTACAAAGACAAGCGGGAATGGAGGGGAAAAACCCGATGGGCATGGGGGGCTTTGTGTGTGGTGGTTTGGGGTTTGAATTCAAACTAAAAAGTTGGTCAAGAAGGTACAAGGGTCAAGTGGAAGGTCATGGTGGTGTAAGTGGTGTAAGAGGTGTAAGACCTTTGTGAGAAGGCATGGGCTTTGCTTCTTTCACATACAATCTACTTACACATGTGCACTAGGTTTGACATGTGTAAAGTGAGATCAAAATGGAGGGTGGTGATGGTACTATGTGTCCATGAGGTTCTCTAGTGTTAGGATGACTTGGACGTCCTACATGAAGATGTGATAGCTGGTTGGTGATGTGATGCGCTAGACGCCACATGGTGCTCTCTAATTGACTCATTTGGCAGCCGAAAATCATAAAAAATTTTATTACATCATAAAATCTTAAAAATTCATATGAATCTATCGGTGCAAATTGTTTTGTCAAATTATGATACTAAGTGCCTCAAAAGAATCCAAAAGAAATTTCATTCCTTAGGGATCATAATCTTGCTATGTTAACAAACCGAAACCTAACCAGTTTTTATTCCATAAAAGTTTCTTAAGGTCCCGTTTGGATGTTGAGCTGAGTTGAGATGAGTTAAGTTCTTTATGAATAGTAATGAGTTGATATGGTGGAATGAGTTTTGTGGGGCCTAACTAAGATGAGTTTAGACGTGTTTGAATATTAAAATGAGTTTAGAGGTATTTATGGAAAGTTGAAAAAAGGTTGTGAGTCCCACGCGCAAAGAGATTGGGTTGAGTGATGTTTAAAAATTGAGAGTTGTGTGCTTGGATGTTGGAATTAGTCTAAAACAAAACCTAACTGAGATGAGCTGAGCTCATTCAAGGATCCAAACGAAGTCTAAGGCTGGGTTTAGATAGCAAGAAGTGTTGTGAATAGTTGTGAGTAGAGATTGAAGTGGGTTTGTGGGTCCCATTGAGAGTAGTTTGAGTTCTTTGGATGTATGAAGTATATTGAGTTGTTGACTTTTGAATTTTGAGTTGAAAAAGGTGTGGGTCTCATCAATAATTATTATTTTTTTTAGGATAATAAAATGATGATTTTATTTATATATAATAGTGATAAATATTATAATAAATTTTCTCACTATAAATATTATATTATAGTGACTTGATGCAAATCATGGCTGGAGAGTTAGTGATTTGGCTCAGGTATACTTGTGTGCGAGGGATGTCAGCTTGTAAACACTTGCTTTGTGTCAAGTCCTTTCAACGAACAGTAGTCACACAGGATGAAAGTGTTTGAAAATACCCACAAACTCATTTGGATGGATGAGTACTCCCACCCGTACGAGAAATACTCAGAGTAGTTGAGAAGTGTTTGACACCCAAACTGGGCCTAGGGTTAGGTTTGGAAGTTTTTCCAAACATAAAATTCTCATCTCATCTCTTCTCATCATTACAACTTTTTCAAATTCCTACATAAAATATAATAAACAATTCAACTACTTTTTCAAATCTCAATTCAACTTTTTCAAATCTAAAAACAATAATAATATTAAAAAATAATATTTTATTTAATTTTTAACTTTCATCTCAAACTAAAAATTCTCATCTCAACATCTAAACCTAACCCTTCATGGCATATTTGGTTTTCCTGTCTTCGTACACATCGTTGGAAAGGTCAAATCCAAAATCGTAGGCTAAAAAACATTCTCCCATTCAAGGCGTACCACTCTCACCAAAACCACAACCAATGCTATCCTTGCGTATAACATGGCCTCTTTCCCCTGGCCTCCGCCCTCCGCAAGAACACATGCTCAAAGCTAGAGATTATGTTTTCTAGAAATAAAACCAAGTAACAATTGAGTCCAATTTACAAAAGTATGGGACTATAAGTGCATTCCTAAGGAAGGTGGAGGCCTAGGTTTGAGAAGAATGTATGATGTCATTGTCAATAGAGGCTATATGGCAAATTGCATCAATGTGTGAGCACACAAATGTTATTACTCTTAGCTAGATTCAAGTAATAAAGAGAAAATACTGGAGTAACACAACCTTTCTCAATGCACCTAGTGTAGGCAACTCCTTTAGGATATGGAAAGGTATCTAAAAACCAAATATATTCTCAAAAGAGGTTGTTGCTATAGAATTAGCAATGGTAAAAGAGCCAGAGTATAAAATGGTCCATGGATTCTTAATCTCTAAAATTATAGGCAGAATAACAAAATGAATAGTAACAATGCCATAAATTGGGCTTCTGAGCTCATCTTTGACAAAGAATCATTTGATAATAATGAAAGTTCATCTCCCTTGAGGTAATAACTTGAAAAATGGACATGGGCACCCATTGGATTAACAACCAAGATTCAATAACGTTGGACACTAATCACAAAAAGAGTGGCCAACCCTTTAGTCTACCGATATCCACAAGAGGCTAAGCTCCTCATTTGTAATCTTTCATTTTTATTTTCACTTCTTCGTATTATTCTTACTTAAAGTCGCTTGTAGTGAGTGTTCCTTGTAAATAGTTTGTAGTGCTTGGTTTTGTCATCTTGGTGTAGAAAAGTTAGGATCTAACTAGATAGTGTAATTAGTCTTGAGTTTGAAAGGTCAATATGTAGCGGCACAGTAATTTCAAAGGAATCATGCCATGATTCAGTGAGAAAAAACTGATTTTGGTGTAGAGAGACTATCTAATCAATTCGGCAATATGTAGCTGCATAATAATTTCCAAATAATCGTACATGATTTAGTGAGAAAAACATGCTTTTGGTGCAGAGAGCCCATCTAAGTCTGTTGATTTGTTGATTTACGTTCTTATTTTCATACTGTGATTTATGCTCTTCTACTTTTACCTTTCATTGGTCTACATTAGATGCCGAGAGATGGTTTCTGTCTCTAGAGACAATAGTAGTCTCTCAAAACTTTGATGTTGATTTCCTTAGCGAAATAAGATTGAAATGTTTCAAGTTTCTTTTAAGCCGTGTGCGCTTAATGTGCGAAACAAGATTGAGGGTTATTTTCTTGCTCTGTTAGGTTATCCTTAGTAGTGTGTTGGCCGGACTAGCCTCACTTGGAAATCCCGAGTAGGGGTTTTCTTCTTGCTATGCTAGGTTATCTCGAGCAGTGTTTTGACCAGACTGGCGTTGCTCAGTGATTCTGAGCAAGGGTTATTTTCTTGCTCTGCTTGGTTATCAAGAGTAGTATTTTGATCAAATTGGCATGCTTGGTGATCCCAAGCAAGAGCTATTTTCTTGCTTTGCTTAGTTATCCTTAGCAATGTATTGGTTGGATTGGCCTTGTTCAGAGATCCCGAGAAAAAAGTTATTTTCTTACTCTGCTCGATTCTCTCGAGCAATGTGTTGGCAGAACTGGTCTTACTTTGTGATCCCAAGTAATGGTTATTTTCTTATGTTGCACAGTTATCACAAGCAGTTTTTTGATTGGACTAGTTGTGCTTGGTCATCTAGAGCAAATGTTATTTTCTTGCTCTACTCAGTTATCCTGAGAAGTGTTTTGGTCGAACTAGCTTTGCTCAGAATAACTTTGCCAATGGATTTCTCAAGAATATAATGTTGTTCGGCCTTGTTAGACAATCGCGAGGTGGTCTTGCATAGATTGACATTGCTTGATCATTCCAAGTAAGGGTAATTTTCTTATTTTGCTTAGTTATCATGAGCAATATTTGACAGGACTGGCCTTACTCAGTGATCTTGAGCAATGATTATTTTTTTTTTTTTATCTTAGCTCGATTATTACGTGTAGCGTTTTGATCGAATTGGCATGTTTCGTGATCCCGAGCGAGGATTATTTTTTTGCCTTACTTGGTTAATTCAAGCAATATTTTGACCAAATTGGTCTTGCTTGGAATAACATTGCCAATAGGTTGCTCATGAATAGAAAGTTGCTTGGCCTTGTTCAGTATTCATGAGGACATCTTGTAGAGATTAATCTTGATCGATGATTTGGAGCAACCGAGTTGCAACAATATTGCAACTACTGTTGCAACTCAATTAAAAGTAACAAAAGCAATTAGTTATCAAAATCTAATACTAATATAATTCAATTTTCTTCATATTTAAATAATAAAATAGTGTCGAATGGACACTTGCGCCCCGTCGTGATTGCCTTGGATTGAACACTGTTACACTTTAGGGTGCTCGCCTCGGGTTGCAAGCACTCTTTACTCATCCTAGTGTGTGCACTCTATCCACAATCATTCATAAAAAAAAAATTTTAATATTTTTTTAGATTTAAAAGTATGATGATTTTATTTTTAGGTTTCAATTTATGCATTAATTTATAGTTGGTTTTGAATTTATGATATCCATTACTTTATTTTCTATGGTAACACATTTTAGATTTATTTTAATTTTAATTTATAAAAAAAAAATTATTATTATGTTGTACATGTTTAATTGATCTTATAAAAAGTGGAGCAATGCATATTTTTCTATATAAAAAAAGTTGATGGGAAATCTATTTTTTTGTTTTATTTAAATTAAAATATATAATACGATTAATTCAATGTACTACAAGTACAAACTCATACTTGGGTTTCATGTTTTTATAAATCGAAAAATTAAATTTTCAATTTTTATAAAATATTTAGCTTAATTTACAAAACTAGCAATTAGATACCCCTTTCAATCATGATCCGCTAGAAATTGATGCGGCGTACACATGCCTTGTGCCAGCCAATCGAAATCTACATGGCTTATACCAACTGTCAATCCTCCGTTGGTTTTCAAATAAAAAGATTGATGAAAGTATTTAATTACAAAATTTTCAAATTTCAAGTATTAATTTTCCAAAAGTTGATAATTTAGACCACGACTTGTAAAAAAGGTAAAATCCAAATATTAATTTTGTAATTAACCTCTTTTTAATGAAGGTCTAAATCCAATAGGAGCATTACTAGTTGACTCAACAAAGTTTACCCAAAGTGTAGTTAGAGAATTTATTTTTATAAATTTAGCTCGTCACTTCTTAACAATACTAAATAACAGGCTTTCCAAATCTATCACTATTATATTAAAATATTAATTTTGACATTTTCATTTATTTTAATTCTAATTGTAATTTGAATATTTATTCGTTATTAAAAAAATACATATTAATTTTCTAACGTTTATATTATTTCTAATGGATATAATTTTCTAATAGTTTTTTTACAACAGTCATATTCTTTCAACTAATATATTTTTTTAAATATCATATTTTTTCAACGGTCATAAATTCACAACGAATATATATATTTTTTTGCTGTATTTTGGCGCGGGAGGAATCAACTGGAAGAGAATTATTTATAATAAAAATAATATTTAGAACACTAATAGTAGAGTCAATAAAATTAAGATTTGATTAATATTTAACTAGATTGCATAAAAAAGAGAGGGAGTTGACACAACAAAACTATAATATTCATCTCCCGCGTGCTTTCGTTTCGCGCATTCCACTTGAAGCACGGTTTCATCTTCTTCTCAAAAGCAAAAGCACGATTTCAGAAAGAGAGTAATCACACGCCCAAATCCCACGATCTGATCTTCTTACCCGCAGCCGAGCCAATTTGCCCAAATCCCACGTCTTCGTCGTCGTCTCCCACCGTCGTGGCCGAACACCTCCTGGTAAGCCACACCGTCGTCGCCTTTTGTTTTTTGTTTTTTCTCTGTCTCTGTTTTTTTTCCCAGAAAATGGAAATCTTGAATGTGGATGACGATGTTTGGCGTTGTTGGTTTGTGATGTTTTTTCTATTCGTGATGTTTGGGCGTTTTTTCTGGAATCTGGAAAGAAGAAGTGCTATTCGTGATGTTTGGGCGTTGTTGGTTTGTGATGTTTGGGCATTGTTGGTTTGTGATATTGTTTGGGCGTTGTTGGTTTGTGAGGTTTGCATTATTAAATGGGGAAGATGTTATGTGCAGATTTTTCAACTAATGTATGGCTTTGAATTACTTCAATTTGAATGTTTTTGATTTGGAATTTCTTATCTGGTCTTGCACTAGTACTCGAATTGAATTGTAATTCTAGTTTGAATTATGGCTGTGTCAGGCTTCTAATGTGCGCTAGTCATACATGCATGGTGAAGAATATAGTAATTCTAGTTTGAATTATGTCCAGGGGCTAGACTAATCCTCAAATCGGTCTACACTTGAAGTTTATAGTGGTATCGTAGTTTGCTTTTTGACTTCTAATATTATATATTTAGTATTCAAGTTTATAGTGGTATACTTACAAAGCTTCTGCTGCTTCAGATCCATAGTAATGCTACCGCATCCACTCGATAAATTGCCAATCACGAAGGCATCTTTATTTTATATTTTCTTTCACCTACCTATCTGGTAAACAAGGGAAATAGTAATGTTATTTTCACGTGTTTGAAAAATATGACGTTGGATTCTCATCTGTTTAGTTATTGAGATCCTCATTCTTATTTAGAATATTGGTAAAATATGGCCCCTTTGCCTTGGCCCAGTCATCATAGGTCATAAATGGTATCCTCTTGGATTGAACACAGGGAATGCTTTCAGAATTCACAATGTTTGAACACACATTCTTGATCTTGGATGACTACTTGCCGCTATTTCTAAAAGTCCCATTGAAGTGCTAAATGCTCTATGTAATTACCTAACTATTATTATTGTGTTGGTGAAATGTCAATGACAACATCAATATATTTCTTGCCTTCTTTTTATTTCTTTACTTATCGCAATATACATGATTGCTTGTACCATTTTGATTCCTTGAGTATGGAAATCTCTATCTTGTAGGAAGAATTGAAAAAGTTTATACCTGATGAGGCTGATATAATGTTTCATTATCGTCATCTCATCTCTAAATAATTCAAACCGTTCATTTAAAATCCTCACATCTCTTGTTAGGAAATGGAACTATACACTCATCGTGATGCCTACTTCACAAATCTTTTAAATAACAATGATTTTTTGATGGATGCCACGAATGAGATTAATGAACAACAACTATCTCCATCCCGAGTTGAGGTTATTGAGGTTGAACCAAGTGAACGAAAATCATAATGAGATAATAATTTTAGTAACGAGGAAGATTTGATGCTTGTAGAGGGATGTCTTAAAGTTTCCTTAAATGCGGTGCAAGGAAAAGATCAAAAGCACATGATGTTTTGGAAAAGAAACCATACTTATTTTGACGAAAACAAGAAATTTGATTCTACACGTAACTACACATCTCTAATGAATATGTGGTCGACAATTCGTAAAGCGGTAAATAAGTTTTGTGCTTTCCACCTTTCAAGGTTTTTACTTAATTATGTAAAGTGAGTTTTTTATTGACCTTCATGTTGCTTTATGCATGTAGGTTGGCAAGGCAAATGTCATGTACCTACAATTAGAGAAGAAAACTTCACTTTTATCATAGTTGGCACGTGTTGAGATTCCATCCAAAGTGGGTGGAACATATGGAAATAGTGAAGCCAAAGAAAAAATCAAGTTCAAATGCTTCAACATCAAATTCAGTAAATTTGGGCGAAGATGAGGATTTTCATGCAGTATCTTCAAATTTGGACCGACCAATAGGCCATAAAGCAAAAAAAGAAAAACGAAAGAGAAAAGAAAGAACAGACTCAGATTATCTTGTGGTACTAAATGAGATGAAGGAAGATAGAAAGAGTAAACTCGTACTTATGCAAGAAGCACGTGATCATGACAATAGGATGTTATTTCTTAGGCAAGAGGAAGTGAGTCTTAAGCAAGAGGAAGTGAGGATTAGGCAAGACGAAGTGCGTATTCAGAAAGAGAAGGTGCTACTTGAGCAGGAAAAAGTACGGATTGAAGAAAAGATAGAAGATGAAAGAATTATGACGATAAATACAAGTACCATGTCTCCAATGCTACAACAATACTATATTCAACGACAAATGGAAATACTTGCAAGTTGTGCTAAGAAAAACTAGTTATCATGTATTTTATGGAGTAATGTTTTATTTGTGGTTTGTTGCCTTTTTTTAGAATTATGGAGTAACATTTATTTGATGTTTTGAATCTCGAATTGTATTTGACATTTTAGGAGTATTTTAACTCCAAAGTTGTTTATGTTTTATGGAGTAATGCTTATTTAATGTGTTAGGAGAACTTTATGTTTATTGCCTTCTTTAGTACAACCATACACCATAAAACATTAAACAACAATAAAACATTAAGAGCACCAATACAACCATAAACAATAATGCAACAATAAATATTAATACAACCATAAATTTTAATACAACTATAAAACATTATGCAGCACTATATTGTTGCCATAAGTGCTCGATGAGGTTTGCTTAGAGTTGACAATAAATTTTCTTAAGAGCATGATGACGTTGAATGAACTCGTTAAATTCAGGTGTAGGGCCTGTTGACACTGGATCATGTGTGCTTTCTGCGAACTGTTCATATTTGAACTCTTCTTCTCCATTGTCAGCACGTTCATTTTAAATGATCATATTATGTAAAATTATGCCATCATAATATCGTTGAGTGTTTCAATGTGAAAAAAACGTGTAGGTCCTCGAATTATAGCAAATCGTGTTTGAAGTATACCAAAAGAACGCTCCACATCCTTCCTTGCGGACTCTTAGGCTGCAACAAAGTATTTTTTTCTTGTTTCCTTGGAGAGTAGAGATGGTTTTAACAAATGTTGCCCATTACGAATAAATGCCATCAGCAAGATAGTACCCCATTGCATAGTTATGATCATTAATGGTGTAGGAGTAAGTCTAAGTACGCTCTAGAGCAGGGTAAAAAAATATAAATAATCTATCAAGTACTTTTGTATCATTATGAGATCCTGATAATAATAATAAAAAAAGAGTCAAATCCATAGATCGTATGAAGCCATTGCTTCTAAAATAATTGTCGGTTCATGAATATGATCAGAGTATATATATCATGCCAAGCAGTTGGGCAGTTCTTCTACTTCCAGTGCATACAATCGATACTCCCTAACATACATGGAAATCCACATTTCTCACAAACTACGAGCAATCTAACAACGTCATTATTGTTGGGTTTCCTTAAATACTCTTCAGAAAAAAATTGAAACAATTGCTTTGACAAAATTTTTTAGGCTCTTACTACGGTAGTCTCTCTAATTTTCAAATATTCATCTATAAAATCAGCCGTGACACCATATACAAGTACCCTCAGAGTAGTTGTTATTTTTTGAAGGGAAGAAAAACCAAGCCTTCTGGATCTATCCCGTCTTTGGACAAAATAAAATCCATTGGCTTCTACTGCAGCTTGGATACTAAGAAATAGAGAAAGACTCATTTGAAACCTCATTCAAAAGTATTTGTGAGGATAGATTGGAGAATCAGCAAAATAGTCGCGTAAAAGATTTTGGTGGGCTTGCAATCGATCACGCCTGATGAATCTACGTGATCTTTTAGAAGAATGACATGAGCTTGATCTTTCTTCTTCCAAAACAAGTTGTCTTGCTATCTCAAATTTTTCGTTAGAATCTGAATCGATAAGTGTCATTTTATGAAAAACGAATAATCCATTGAGAGAAAATGAAAATATAAGGTTTCATAGAGACACTTGAGTTGAAGTGAGTGAAATTATTAAAGAAATGTTATGTTTTATAGTAAAAAATATAACTGTTGGAAAAATATAACCATTACAAAATTATATCCATTGAAGAAATATAGCCGTTAAAAATATAACCGTTGGGAAAAATAAGGCATTAAAAAATATATCTATTAGAAAGATATAATCTTTGAAAAAAATATAACTGTTGGAGAAATATAGCCGTTAAAAAATATATCGGTTGGAAAAAATAAGACAGTAAAAAATATATCCATTAGAAATATATGACTGTTGGAAAAATATAGCCGTTGAAAAAATATTTCAGTTGAAATAATATGACTGTTGTTAAAAAAAGACTGTTAGGAAATTATATATGTTAGGAATAATTTGAACGTTAGAAAATTAATGTGTACTTTTTTAATAACAAATAAATATTCAAATTAAAATTAGAATTAAAATAAATAAAAATGTCAAAATCAATATTTTAATAGAATAGTGATAGATTTGTTGAGTCTATTATTTGGTGTTGTTGAAAATTGACTAGCTAAATTTATAAAAGTGAATTCTCTAGCCAAATTTTGGCCAAACTTTGTTAATTCCACTACTATTGCTCTTAGCCTGCCTAGATTTGGCCAGTGAATAAATCTTGGACTAAAATTACTGTTAATTTATTAAGTTCATTATAGTGGGTTTTTATACAATTTAGCTAAACTTTGGTTAAAATTTAACAAATTGAGTTCCCCACTTGGGCTCTTAATAATTTAATTTTAAAAAAATACCATTTAAAAGCCGTGGTTGAAGACACTCCCTTTCCACATTGATGATCTGGTACAATTTAATTCTTTAATAAAAATAAAAAACATTTATACCTCGTTTAGATAGTGAAAATGTTTCATTTTAGCTCATATTATCTTATTATTACAAATTTTTTAAATTTTCACACAAAATATAATAAACAATTCAAAATGTTCAAATCTCAAAACAATAATAATATTATAATAATATTTTATTCAACTTTTATTTCAATTTATCTCATCTCAACTAACTTCTACACCACATATTAATTTTTATATCAAATCTTATCATTTTTTGCCCTGTTTGGTTAGTCAATACATATGAAAACATCTCATCTAAAGTTATTTTGTATAGTAGTTTTGACTATCCAAACATAATATTTGATTTCTTAAGTTTTGAAAATATCCACTTAAATGAACATTAAATAAACAATATAAAACAGTAAAAACTGACATAAACAGTGTATGAAGAGTGCCAAAACTTGGGTGAACAATGAAAACTGATATTAACAGTGCACAATTCGGATACTCTATAAAACAGTAGAACTCACACTTTTTTCAAATCTCAAAAACTAAAAATTATCTCATCTCATCTCACTATCCAAGCACATATTTTTTTTTACAAAATTAATTTATCTCATTTTAATTCAAAAATTTTATAATTATTTAAAATATTTCATTTCATCTTATTTGAATTGTCTATCGGATAAGATTTTTATTTTTATTTTTTATTTTTATTTTGAACTTTTCTTTCCATTTTTAACGAATTGAAAGGGTAGACCGGCAGAGAGTGTGAGGTTGGCGTGGCGTTTTCTGGATCGACCAAAAAGAATTTCTTCCCAACATCGCAATAGAAGATAATTGGTCTCACGTATGTCTCTCTTCATCTCTTGAATAACAACGAGGGGAAAGAAAATGGAACCACAACCACCCTCAAACATCCCCCGAACGAGGCTAAGACGGCATCCTATATATCTCCGATGATTTGTTTCGAAACAGAGGAGGTCAATGCATAGCGCTAACAACGACAGAAATTGACCAAAATAGTAACTTCCCACAGAGAGCGATAACCCAGAATAGTAATGGAAGTCGTACGGACACATGTGCACACTGTCTCCATCTGCAATACCTACAAATACAACTATCAGCTATCCTGTCCTGTAAAAGCTCACGTCTGCTTTCTCTCTAAGCATTCTTCAATCATGCCCACTCTTGTTGCTACCTATGTTAGGCCTCGCCGGAGGAGGAGGAGGAGGATGACGAGCATTGTCGCCAGCACCAAATCTTCACCCCCAGACTCTCCCTCAACTTCAACTTCAGCTTCGAACCCAGATGAGAAGGATGCGAAAAGGGGTAGCCCCAATGCGCAAACTACGCTTTTGACGAGATTGTGGAAGGTGGCAGCCCCATATTGGTATTCTGATGACAAAGTCCAAGCTAGATGGCAGCTGGCCGCTGTCTTTGCTCTCACTTTAGGAACCACCGGAATCAGTGTCGGATTCAATTTCCTTGGCCGCGACTTCTACAATTCTCTTGCCAGTAATTTTCTTTCCCTTTTTCCCCTTCTTCTGTCCCATTCTCTTCTGCTAATTCTATCTTGTTACTCTACTACTTTAGTTTGGTAATGATAAGTTTAATGTTGCAAAAAAAGACAAGGACCAAGAACAATTCACGAAGCAACTTCTATATTACCTTGGTGCCTTTGCTGGTGGAATCCCGGTGAGCACATTTGCTCCACTCTCTGTATTAGGTATTCCTCTGCTAGCTTTATCTTCTCTTCATTCTTTCTCACACTATCGTTTTGTGAGATAGACGAGGAAAGAGGTTCGCCTAACTTATAGTTTCGCTGGCAAATAATGTGGGATTGGTCGTCAGGACCTCAGATCTATGTTTTTCTTTGGTTGGCGCTTTGAGCTTTTCGAATATATTAAAAAAGAAAAATAAACAAGCTTTAAAAATAAGAACCTTGTTTTTTTTTAACAAAGTTGTGCTCTATATTTATTCGTAAGAAATCTCCACTTCTTTTTTTGAACAAAGTCTGAATTTTGACTTAATAATCTTTATAGAAATATTAACTGAATAAAAGGAAAAAACCCCTCGTACGTGGATGCTTCAGGAACTAGTTATTTATTTAGTCCAGGCATCGTGCTCGAAAGTACTTTTGGATCATGAGAATATGAGATTTGTAAAGATAATTATCCATAATATACACATATAAGTATTGTCACTTGTCTTTTGAAAAATGCAAATGAGCATATTGTTTCCTGGGTTTCCTTCCAATTAGTAGCCACTTCTATCCATTTGGCCCAGTAGTCCAGTACTATAGGATTCATAAGTAGTATATTGCTCTGTTGATGCTATTGTTTTCATTACCATTGATAGTCAAATTTATGTCAATTGTCCCAATACTTATTGTGCTTTGCAGTTTTTTGTTTTGAGAGATTATGCAAGAGATACTCTTGCTTTGAGATGGAGGTCTTGGATGACAAGATATTACATGGAACGCTATCTGAAGGATCAGACATTTTACAAAATCCAGTCACAATCAATTATTGATAACCCAGATCAGCGGATTGTTGATGATCTTAGTTCCTTCACTGGGACAGCCCTTTCCTTCTCCTTGATACTTTTCAATGCTGCTGTAGACTTGATATCCTTTAGTAACATCTTGTATGGCATCTATCCTCCACTGTTTGTTATTCTTCTTGTATACTCGGTCGGTGGGACAGCTATTAGTGTGTTTCTTGGAAAGGTAAGTACCATATTTTCTTGGACTTAAATTTTTCGAGAAAAGATACTACCAGTTCAACTGACTGGCAACAGTTTTACTTCTAATTTCAGGGTTTGGTGACTTTAAACTTCTTGCAAGAGAAAAAAGAAGCAGATTTTCGTTATGGACTTGTTCGTGTTAGAGAAAATGCTGAATCAATTGCTTTCTATGGTGGTGAAGAAAATGAAATACAACTTCTGCTGCAGTACTTCAGAAGTGCTTTTGAAAATTTTACTGTATGGATCATTTTGGTCTCCTGTTTCTACTGTTACACTTCATATTTTTAACTACATTATGGTCATTTGCTTTTGCTCTGAAAACTTCTTGTTCCCTCACACCCTGAACAATTTCCCACATTTTGCTTATAGGATTTTAGGACATGTATTCTTTTATGAGGTTGCAGAAGGTGTCATGCTATTATTATAATGCCAATACCTAAGGGTATTTCTCTGGTCAGGTCATGATTGAAAACACCATGTATGTTAATAGTTATTATGGGAACTACAACACCCCCCGCCCGGGGGACGTAGCTGCTAGTTAATATTTATGTCCGAAGATTTGGCCTTGTTTTTGTGAAACCATTAAGTTGGTATTGGTTGCCTTTCCCTTCAGCATGGGAAGATTAATTTTTGAGTCCGTGAGCTCAATGATACTAGTTGGTGTTTTCAGCCTGCAAAGGTCTTTGGGAAGAGAAACTTATATGTTCACTTCTTTGACATCCAACTTTATAGACCTTTTCAGCACATACCACAACACCACTATGTTATATATTTTGCGTATGGTTTTATATTCATTATTGCTCAAAACTAAACAATCTCTTTTGAATTTCTAGACTTGTAGCGACTGAGAACAAGCATTGCTACCAACTTTACACACTGATGCGACACTCAATGGATCAAAACGTTTTTTTTTTCTAGAAGTATGAATTCTTTATTTAAAGGCATGAACCAAATATAGTATGCAAAAGAGACCTATCTAGAAGGAAAAAAGGATACAAGAAAATCATGTAACTCATAGAAGCAGTCCAAGAGAAAAGGGTATTTGATTAAAAAATCTTTTGGGCTCCTTCAACATCCTTTTGTGATATTAAAAAATTCTGTTGTTTCTTTCCTTCCAAATGCACAACATGAGGTAAGTAGGAATTATCTTCCACACTGCAGTTTGTAATCTCACTATAAAATCGAAGATGATTAATAGGATCCCCACTCCTCTTACACATACAGCAGCAATCAATCACAATGATGTCAGTTCCTTAAATCATCCATGGTGAGAATGTTCCCCAAAGAGGCCAACTAAGTAAAGTCAGCAACTTTTAAGGGAATCATCGTCTGTCAAATATTGTTTCACGGAAATGGGCTATTATCATGAGGAATAAGGATACTATAGAAAGAACAAATGCTAATCCCTCTTTTGGAAGAGGTCCACAGAATTTTTTCTTCACCTCGTCTTCTCAATCTAGTGAATACAAGAGATTAGATAACTCGTTCAGAGTACTGCTATTCTAAAGCCTCTACACTACATACTGCTTACGCGACATATGATTTGGAAGATAAATTTTAAAATTTATATCTTACAAATCAAATCGTATTATTTAAATGATGTGGATGGTGTGCTCTACACACTGGTTTGGGAAGAGAATAACTCATTCACTAAAGGTATCCACCTGATCTTGACCTACTTTGATGAAGGACTATATTCCATTGAGGTAAACTTTCTTGAAGGTCCTATAATCATGACACGGATCGTGCCAAAATTTAATCTTAGATCCATCCAAGCATTCATACATAGAACCCCACTACTGCTCTCCACAACCTCTGTCCACAACCTCATTTTGGCAATGCCAAAGCCACTTACCTAGTAATGCATAGTTAAAATTGAGCATATTCCGAAACCCTAGGGGAGGTTAAGGATTATTGGCCCGTTAGTCTTGTGAATGGGGTGTATAAGATCATCTCCAAGGTGCTTGCAAATCGCCTAGGGGAGGTATTGGGGAAGATCATTACAAAATCCCGAAATGCATTTGTAAGGGGTAGGGAAATAATGGACTCATTTCTCATTGCCAGTGAATCCCAAGATAGTAGACTAAAAGCTGGCAATATAGGGATCCTATGTAAGTTGAATATGGAGAAGGCCTATGATCATGTTAATTGGGATTTCTTACTTTATTTACTTGGGAGGTGTAGATTTGGGGAAAGATGATGTTCGTGGATTAGATGGTGTATGGCAAAGACGAAGTTTTCAGTTTTGGTTAATGACAGTCCAATTGGTTTCTTTAACAGTTCCCGAGGCTTAAGACAAGGAGATCCATTGTCCCCACTACTTTTTGTCATTGTCATGGAGGCGCTTAGCAGAATGATAACGACTTTGATTAATAATGGATTTTTGATTGGATTCTCGGTTGATGACCCCAATAGGGGTACTTTTAACATTTCTCACTTACTGTTTGTAGATGATACACTAATAATATTTTGTGAGGCAGACCAAAACCAAATTTGGGCACTAAGAGCACTTCTACTCTGTTTTGAAGTGGCATCAGGTTTGAAAGTGAATTTTGACAAATCATAGCTAGTGCTAGTTGGCAATGTTCATAACATACAGCAGCTAGCTAACACTCTTGGATTTAGGGTTTCCTCTCATTCCATGGATTACCTTGGCCTTCCATTAGGGGCTGACTCAAGGGCTAAATCAATCTGGGATATAGTGATTGAGAAGATAGACTGTAGATTGGTAGGTAGGAAGAGACTGTACTTGTTGAAAGGTGGCAGGATCACCTTAATCAAGAGTACCTTATCTAATTTACCAATTTACTTTCTCTCTCTATTCCCAATTCCAGCAAGTGTGGCGACCCAGATCTAGAAACCAAATCCTGATTTCCTTTGGAGCAGCATGGGGGGATGACATCAAATTCCATCTAGTTAGTTGGGACAAGGTATGGCCTCCATTATCCTTTAGAGGGCTGGGAATTAGAAACCCAAGGATATTCAATCGGGCTTTTCTCGGGAAATGGTTGTGACGAAAAAATATGGAACCGGAAGCCCTATGGAAATCGGTGATTGACTGTAAATATGGAGGTATGTTGGGGGGGGGGGTGCACTAGAGAGATAAGTGGGGCTAATGGGGTGGGAGTTTGGAAGCACATTAGACAAGGGTGGGGGGTTTTTAATTGTCTTACAAGACTCGTGTTGGGAGATGGCTCTAGAATAAAATTCTGGAGCGACTTATGGTGTGGAAATCATGTCCTAAAGGACTTGTCCCCTTCAGTTTTCTGGGTTACATGTGAGAAAGAAGTTTCAATGGCTAATCTTATGGTGATATATGGGGATCAAGTCCAATGGAACATCAACTTCACTAGGGCGGCCAAAGATTGTGAAGCTGGCGGTTTTGAGGATTTTTTAGGCTCCGTTTGGATAGTGAAAGTGTTTCATCTCATCATAACAACTTTCTCAAATTTCTACACAAAATATAATAAACAATTCAACTTTTTCAAATCCCAAAACAATAGTAATATTAAAAAATAACATTCTGACCATATTTTATTCAACTTTCATCTCAACTCACTATCCAAACGGCACCTTATTCTCTTGTATTCCATGAAATCGAGCACTCAATGAGCTAACACGTTGTGGTGGATGCCTACAGGCAAAGGTACATTCTTGGTTCGCTTTTTCTATAAGTCTCTTACACAGTTGCAGAACAATTAGTTTCCATGGAGAAGGATTTGGCAAAATAAGGCGTCTCTCAAAGCGGCATTCTTTGCTTGGATAGCTTCTCTGGGTAAGATTTTGACGACGGATAACTTGTAGAAACGCAAGGTGATCATAGTAGATTGGTGCTGCATGTGTCAGAAAAATGGTGAGATTGTGGATCATCCCTTACTGCATTGTGAGCTTGCTAGAGCGTTATGAGATTGAGTGTTTTGGAGATTAGGGCTAGCTTGGGTAATGCCTGCCATAGTGGNCATGTCCTAAAGGACTTGTCCCCTTCAGTTTTCTGGGTTACATGTGAGAAAGAAGTTTCAATGGCTAATCTTATGGTGATATATGGGGATCAAGTCCAATGGAACATCAACTTCACTAGGGCGGCCAAAGATTGTGAAGCTGGCGGTTTTGAGGATTTTTTAGGCTCCGTTTGGATAGTGAAAGTGTTTCATCTCATCATAACAACTTTCTCAAATTTCTACACAAAATATAATAAACAATTCAACTTTTTCAAATCCCAAAACAATAGTAATATTAAAAAATAACATTCTGACCATATTTTATTCAACTTTCATCTCAACTCACTATCCAAACGGCACCTTATTCTCTTGTATTCCATGAAATCGAGCACTCAATGAGCTAACACGTTGTGGTGGATGCCTACAGGCAAAGGTACATTCTTGGTTCGCTTTTTCTATAAGTCTCTTACACAGTTGCAGAACAATTAGTTTCCATGGAGAAGGATTTGGCAAAATAAGGCGTCTCTCAAAGCGGCATTCTTTGCTTGGATAGCTTCTCTGGGTAAGATTTTGACGACGGATAACTTGTAGAAACGCAAGGTGATCATAGTAGATTGGTGCTGCATGTGTCAGAAAAATGGTGAGATTGTGGATCATCCCTTACTGCATTGTGAGCTTGCTAGAGCGTTATGAGATTGAGTGTTTTGGAGATTAGGGCTAGCTTGGGTAATGCCTGCCATAGTGGCTGCGTTGTTGGCCAGCTGGACAAACTTAGGAGGTATTCCACAAATCAAAGTTGGGTGGAATTTGGTTCCTATATGTATTCTTTGGTGCTTGTGGTAAGAGCGAAATGATTGGACGTTCGAAGACAAGGAGCGCGCGATAGAGGAACTTAGATCTCTTTTTATTAGAACTATTTCTATGGGCCATAGCTATAGATTTAATGGCCTTGATGTTCATGATTTTCTTGTTTCCATTGCTTCTTCCTAGATAGGTGTTACCTCTTGTATACCATCTTGTGCACTTGGGCTATGCCTATTCTTATTAATACAATCGTTTACATATAAAAAAAAATATTCCGAATCCCTATCCACCCTTATAGATTGAAGAACATATCCTGGTCCAGCTCACCATGTGATATTTTACCTCTTCCCCTAAACCTCTTGAAAGGAAGTTCCGCTTTAGCTTCCTAGTGCAATTAGCCATGCTAGATGGGAGGGGTAAAAGGGATATAAAATATGTAGGCAAGGTAGAAAGAGTTCTTTTAATCAATGTAATCCTACAACCTTTGGACAAATACATTTACTTTCAACCATCCAACCGATACTCAGGGCTGGTTTGGGGCATAAGAATTCTCAAGAATTCTCATCTCATCTCAACTCATCATTACACCTTTTTCAAATCCTCATACAAAATATAATAAACAATTCAAATCCCAATACACCTTTTTCAAATCCCAATTCAACTTTTTCAAATTCCAAAACTAAAAAATAATATTTTAAACTCTAAAACAAAACACAAAATTCTCATCTCACCCCCCAAACCTACCCTCAATCTTCGCTCTAACTTCATCCCAAAATACATTTGCCTTGAAAATGGCTCCTAAAGGGAGGCCAAGATACCGCTTATGTAAGGAAGACATCTTGTATTCCAAGTAACCCAACAAACTGACCACATTGTCAACATGATCCACTAGAACTAGTTCTTGATAAGATTGATAGGCAAAACCCAAGTACACAGAACATAGACAAGAGTGACATCTAGGCATAATTGTCTAGTGATGCAAGAAAATCATTGATATTTAGGCCATCAAAATCTATTAAAATCAACAATGGAATAAAGTGTTAAAAAAAGACTGTTAAAAAAAAAAATTCTAAGCTCGTCCATTGACCACTCGTGATCTTCAAAGCTTCTTTCATTCTTCACCATCCAAAGACACCACCATGGACGAATGGGAACCATCTTCCATAGTGTTGCAATTTGCGATTTACCGTCCAGGCCTCTCCAATTTGCTAGGAAATTAACCACTCTTCTTGGCATCACCCAAGATAATCCCACTCTAGCAAAGAAATCATTGCGTAGAGTCATGGCAAACTCATAGTGAACTAGTAACTGATCAACAATCCCCGCTCTTTTTGCACACAACACGAATCCATTATAATAATCTAGTGGTTCCTTAGCTTGTCTAAGGTGAGGATATTCCTTAAAGAAGCTGCCAATATGAAGAAAGCTGCCCTTAGGGGTGCCTTAGTCTTCCAAATACTCTTCCATGGGAATGAGTTTGTGTTGTGCATGATAAGAGACTTGTAGAACGAGCGGACGGTGAATTTCCCTTTCTTTGAAGGATGCCAAACGATCTTATCTGCCTCTCACACCCTCACTTAATAGGCTTTCTTGGAACTAGTTCTAATTTAGCCAAATTGATCTTCAATCTAGAAACTGCTTCAAAGCATAGGAATAAAGCTTGCAAACACGAGAAGTGATTTGTGTTAGGCACACAGAACACCGAAGTATCGTTTGCATAAACAAGATGAGATGCATTAAGTACGCCACCATTTCCAGCCTCACAGGATAACCTGAAATAAAATTCCCTTCAACTGACGCCGATGACGTCTTGCTTAGTGTCTCCATGACTATGACAAAGAGCGAAGAAGACACTGGATCTCCTTGTCATAAGCCATGAAAGCTGCTAAAGAAACTGGAGAAAGTATCATTCACAAACACTGAGAACTGCACCATATTTCTATGGTGTGGAGTCCAAGATCACCATTTTCCCCATGGCCACACCATTTAAGTAAATATATAATGAATTCCCAGTTCACATGATCATATGCTTTCTCGATGTCCACTTTGCACAATACACAATGCTCTGTATATCTAAGCCTAATATCCAAGCACTATTAGCAATACGAACGAAGTCTAATATGGGATTAGCTACTAATATTGAACTTGTAATGCCTTATCACGTTGTAATACTTATGTTTTAAACTTTTTTTTTCATTTAATAATGCTACCTTCTGGATAAAATCTGCTTGAGAATGTGCACTTCAATTACCATACACATATACTAGCCATATGAGCATTTTTATTATTATTAGCCATTTTCATAACATTTTCAAATTGATGAAAGCATGTCCTTAAATTTCAGATCTTGATATTTCCATTGATATTGATACTTTCTAATCATAATTGATTATGACCAAACCAGTTTAATCTAATCATATTGATACTTTCTAATCAATGATATTAGTATTATTGAGATGTCCAATTACTTACAATGATATTCATGGTCCACTTGAAAGAGTGACTTAGATTGGGTTCTTTGCAGCAATTGTTGATATCTTCTAGAAATCTAGAGTTCTTCACCAGTGGCTACCGCTACCTCATTCAAATTCTTCCTGCTGCTGTTGTTGCTCCCATGTATTTCTCAGGAAAAATTGAGTTTGGTGTCATTAATCAGTCTGTATCTGCTTTCAATCATATCCTTGGAGACTTTTCTCTCATTGTTTACCAATTTCAGGCTATTAGTGCATTTTCAGCTGTCATTGATCGACTAGGTACTGTACATTTTCCCTTTTCTCTCCTTATATAATTAATCTGTGTTAAATCTCTGAGCAATTATAACTTTGTATAATGGGATGAACATCCTGCACATCCTTCAATGGAATCTTCATTGTGATTTTAGGAGGTTGAAATAAAAGCTGATGAATGTCTGTTCGAAACTGCATTTGACCATAATAGCTTTGAAAGCAATTATGGTGGCCCCATTCAAATGCAGTTTTGATGGAAACTCTGTGAAGTTCTATGGATGGTCTCTGTTCAAGTCTTCTTTCGAATGCATTTCAAACATGACTCTCTAGACATGTTTGGATGGCCTCTGTTTGAGCCCTATTCAAAATTTGCTTTGAATACCTCTGGAACTCTTTGGACGACCTCCATTCAAAGCAGTATTAAAATATTGTTTATGGCTTTATTCCTTTTTTGGTAATTTCATTTATTTTAGGGTTTTTTTTTTTTTTTTTATCACATTGCTTCCAAAATAACTTTGTTTTCGAGCTTGAATCATAATTTTGGAAGAATTCTCTCTTTCCAACTCCTTTTATTCTTTGGAATTAACAAGAATTCGACACCCTTATTCCTGGTATTCTTGGCAAATCAACAAGTCTGAGGAAGACTTTACGGCATTCGTGCATGAATCAACGGGTTTATTATGAGGTTTCTGTAATTTTCCTAGCATCTTTCTCCTGTACACTCGCTGAAATTTGAAAACATCTTCTTTGTCCTATACACTTCATGCATCAGTCTCCCTGAAAGTGGATAAGATACAAGATTGGAGGAAACTAGGATGCATTTTTTACTTTTCTTTAGAGCTACCATTCCTGGAAAGCAAAAGGATGTTTCTTCTGTAGTTGTTCTTATTCATTTGCCTTCCTGGATCCATGGATATCAGCTGTGATGTAAATATTGTATCTCATTGTTTACGAGGTAGCTGCAGATCGGTTTTTCCTTGACACTTTTTATAATCAATCGAGTCGTATGTATCAAGGAGATTTGAAATAACGAGAGTGTTGCTTGAGTATTTTGTTGTTAGTATATACTTATTGGACATTCTGTGTATGTTCATATGGTTCTCCTTTTTATTCTATTTTGTTGTTGTTAGAAATATGCATGACTAGTGAAAGCAAGGGACTCCGTAATGGTAGATGTGTTCAAGTTTGAACACTTATTTACCTTATGATAACAACTTTGCCTCTCCCCCAACTCTATGCAGGTGAATTTGATGACATTTTAGATAGAAGCTCTAAATTAGTTTCTGAGCCCTCAGAAGAGATACAACTTGTGTACCATAGTGTTAGTTCACATGTACTGGAGTCCAATGGATCCATGCCCAAAGACAAGCATCAAAGATTACTGGATATAGAGAATTTAACCGTACAGACACCGAGTAAAGCTACTCTGGTTAGAGACTTAAAATTGGTGGTCAATGAGATGGATCACTTACTGGTTAGTGAATTATTCCTTTAGTTATTTGTGGATTTTTATTATGGCAAGCCTGTCGGGGCTGAAAAGTATTTACTGGTTAGTAATTTAACTAACAGGTAACAGGACCTAGCGGGAGTGGTAAGACTTCCTTGCTAAGAGCTATGGCTGGCCTTTGGAGTACTGGAAGAGGAAAAATCACATTCTATGTGAAAGATGGAGAAAATCCTCCTGAAGTAAGAACTACGTCTGATATGAAAGGAGAACATGAAAGAGCCATAAATAAAAATGCTAGAGGCATATTTTTCCTCCCTCAAAGACCATATATGGTTTTAGGAACTCTACGTCAGCAGTTGCTTTATCCAACATGGGCCGAAGATGCAATTACCAACTCTGATGGTACTGAACCAAATGGTACATATTTTAAATTATTTTCCCCACATACTAAAATAGTTTTAGAAGGCGCTCTACATTTACATTAATTGAAAGTGGTATGCTCGAGAATACTGCTTCTGCTTATCACATTTGTCATTTGAAGGACAAATGGTTCAAATGACAAATTTCTATTCTAGGAATCTTAGAAGATGTTTTGGACAAGAAAAGAGTAAATAGGTAAATATCTTAGAAAGTGGGCCATAATGTATATGAAGTCCTCCATACATAAACATACGAACAGAACTTAAGGGCTCAGATAGAGCTGTCCTATCAACGTTACCTTATCAAGTTCATCTGATGATTACATTGCGTGATGATGATATTTGGCTTCTCATTTATTCCATGTATCAAGTTCTTATTTTTACTTGGTATATTCCGTTTGATGTCTAATTGTGATATTTATTTCATAGGTCCACTTCCTTTCCTGACACGGATACCAAAGCCAGAAAATTTGAGTCAGAACCAGATTAAGCCTACAACGGATGAGTTAATACAAGTCTTAGAGGATGTCCGCCTTGACTATATATTGTCTCGTGTCGGCAGTCTGGATTCGATGTGTGAATGGTCTAGTGTTCTTTCCCTTGGAGAGCAGCAACGCCTTGCTTTTGCACGGCTTTTGCTTTCAAAACCGAAATTGGTTCTGTTGGATGAAGCTACCAGTGCTCTAGATGAAGCCAACGAGGTATCACCAACTTTTGATCTTCTTTGTATTTATTCTATAATGTAAGTTTTGTTTCTAGACTAGATTAGACTAGGGAATGCATAAAATGTGGGCATTGAAAGATGGATTGGTGCAAATTAATGTTCCTTTCCGGTCCTTCACGTTTGAATCCTGTGGACTTCTGGTTAAGTGATTTCCATCCGACCAGAAAGGCTTACCAAGTTCTGAACTGGCGTCAAATATCTCTGTTTCTCTGCCCTTTATCAGATCTATCTTCTATAATGTCTCTTCTTCTATGATAAACTTGGTTATTTTCAACCAGAAAAAAATCTCCTGTAATGACTGCTCTTAGGCTGAATCTGTTAAAGAAATTGCTACAGGTGGTTTGGGTTAACTAGAAAAATTTTCATGCAGCCAAGGGGTGGATGAGTTAAGTTGAGATGACATAATAAAATCTTTGACATGAAGTTTTACAGGTTGTGCTTCTGTTTGCAGGCTCATTTATACCGGCGGATTGAAGCAGCAGGCATCACATACGTTAGCATTGGCCATCGGAGGACCCTGTTTGATTACCACAACAGGGTCTTGCATATATCCACGACAGATCCCAGCGATACTCAACGTAATTGGCACCTTGATTCGATTAATCGTGACACTGTATGACATATTAAAGCTGTAATTGTTGTGGACATTTATTCTCTGCCGATTGCTGCTTTGCATAAGGTGACATTCACGCTCCAAGGTGGGAAGGAGCACTCCAATTGGAATTTTTATTTCACAATAGCAATTTGATTGCTTGGTCATATACATCATGGCTTCACATAGCCACTATGTTTCAAGCTGTTCACATTTTGCTCTTTCATATTATTCTCTCCTTTCTACAATAGATGTCAACTACGATATGACATGCTGTACTTTTGTATATCTGCACCATTCATTTGGCTCACCTACTCGTATAGAATGATAAAACTAGGTGGGAACTAATCGCTCTGCTTTTGAAATCTGTAGGGGAAATGTACAGAGAACTTGCTGGAGTCCCACCTTTATGATATGGCTAAAAAAAATGGTAAGAGGTGGGGATCCGGTATTGCT
>QEOT01003315.1:316-19669 GCA_003123785.1 Pterocarya stenoptera
AATATGCAAGAGAAAGCAAATACAAAAAAGGAACAACCACACTAACACACAAGATGTTAAAAATTTGTTGGGCTAATAGACTAATCTATATATATATATATATATATAAGAGTAGCATAATAGGAGATTGCAACAAACTACAAGTAACATATTTTGAGGAACAAAAATCTACAATATTAATTGGATCTTAGCTGCTTGATATATATATATATATATTATGCATGTCACTTGAGAATTGTAAATACATAAAAATCATTCAATCACCTTTCTGGCAAACAAATCCCTTGATTTTTCAGCTCATTATGCAGTTGTATCAACCAGTTTTCAGATGCCAGACTTTCAGGAGATTCATCAGAAGTCCTGGGTATCACACTGAAAGCTATGAAAGTAAGCAACTTGGAAAAATAAATATGAAGAATACACATACATCATGTACAGACTGGTCACTAATACTTCCAAAATGAGTAGTCACTAACACAATCTCACAAGTAAACAAATAAAAATGAATAAAAAATGGAATCCATGCAAAAGTATTCAACACTAGGTATACCCAATGCCACTGAACATGATCAGTGAAGAAAACCAATTGGTTATTTAGATATAAATGACCCAAACAGATTGCCTTGTTAGGTCCCATAACAAAATGATCAGCAAGCTTTGTATGGTTTCTAGATCTGACAAAAAACAAGAACAATGCTCACGGCCAAATCTTTCTATATTTGAAATGTTTGGATACTTCTTATTTAAAAGAAAAAAGAAAGAATGCTCCAGATCTTTCTATGGAATCATGTGTCTTACCCTATAGCAAGTAATGTATCACCAAGTCGAACCAAATGTTTGGAACTAGGGTAGTATCTAAAAACCAAACCAGGTCAGCCTGCTCTAGGTTCAATCTTTGATTCCAATCACACCTAACCTATACATTACAGTTGGACTGCAATTTAAAATTTTCTGAATTCAAAATTGAAATCCTAATTCCCCAAGAGCAAGAGATTTCAATAATTGCCCAAAATTTGACAATGGAATAAACCATTCTCATTGTGAGCAAGAAAACTTCATAGTAAAAAATAATGCATAAAGTGTGTTGTCACTCAAGCTACCATATCAAAAATATTTCTGTAGGAAACATCACTAGAATTTTGCAATACAAATCAACTAAATTTGGCTGATGTCTAAGATCAACATTCAATTTTTAGGTTTCTCCAAAAATATATAAGGCCTCTATAAAAAATTAAATTTCAAACTTATAAGCATCTTGATTACTCATATACCTTGTATCCATATTAGGCTGTACAGAGGACAGCTCCGAACCTAGTTCTGAATGTGTATGAGAATCACTGACATCATCTGAGGTTCCACTGCTACACTCTGCTTCAGAGAAAGCTGTTGCAATTGAAAGGACTAGAATAGGCCTTGACAGTACCTTTAAGCAAGGAAATGTTTAATATTAAACGAGCCAAAGAATGGCATTTGCCATTTAAAAAAGAGATAACACATAATTTCCCTTGACCACTTCAACCAAAGAAATAAGATAATTTAGGCCATGTATAAAATTGCACGAGATGTATTCTAATATTTACAGTTCTTGCAATCTGAAAAAGCAACAGCGGTACTTTCAGTCCCACTACTCTAAAGAGAAGAGAACAAACTTATAAAAAAAAAAAAAAAATCATAATATGAATTCTGTGAAACAATAAATATTTTTCTAAGTGTTGACAACTGTAAAGGACCACACTATCAGTTAAATTTGATATGAACCATCCAAGTAAAAATGTTAATGTTTTAAAGGAAAATGGACGGAAAATAAAATTGAGATTTCTGTATATGTTAGGCTTAATTTCCTAGCAGCTTTTCTGTAATTTTAACATGTGTGAACGAAATGCACGAAACTTTGACAATTGTGAATAGACAGTGGAGAAGCTTCTTTCTGTGGTTTTTAACACATTTAGCGAGTGGATGGTGGCCCAGATTATCTGTAACTACCCTTATTTTTATTTTCCCTCTCTCCAATAGTGTATTTTTATTTTCACACGTTTTGCGAGTGGTTGGTTGTGCCCCTATAACTAAATTGTGTTTTTTGTTTTTTTGAAAAATACATTGTACACCCTCTAACTAACCATTGTTATACACTTTACAGTCCAAACTATCAAAAGTGGCACTTGCACCCTCAATCTAAGAAGTTAAAATGCTCACCCTCTGTTGAGATCCTCACAGTCACTAGTAATATTCTTTTGTCTATATGTGACCTATTTTCACGTAAACTTCATACATCTAAATGTTCAGCATTGTGTGTATGTTATTTATCAGTTATGGGTAGTTTGAGGGTGCCAAATGTGGAACGTATGCTAGTTGGAGGTTAAAAATTGCATTTTCCTTTTTTCTCTTTTCTTTTTGGTGACGTGTTCCCAGTGGATCTTGAACCCAAAATCTCACACATCGCCTTAATTTATGTTTTTTTTGGGGGGGGGGGGGGGGTAAAATTTGGGATAGAGCTTATTGGTATGGAAAAATAAACTAACTTGTAAATGACATATAGGGAAAGAAGAAAGAGAGGAAAAATCACAGACAAACATATCAATGCCTATATATATATGCTTGAGAACTGCTTGAATCAACAGATTTTCCTTTGTTGACTTGCCTGGATATGTAAATCTGTCCTTGATATATAGGATGCAGAGGATGTGTGCTGTATGTTACATGTGAAGTTATTGGTAAAGGGTGACTCGATTATGATTAGACCTTTCATAAATTTGTAAAAACAAACCTGCATTCCTTCCACCAAACCCTTGAATGGAGCCCATCTTTGAATCCACTTAAATGGTGGATAGCATAGCATTTGCAAAGTCTGAAGACCACGCCATGCAAATGGACATTTAGCCTTTGAGAACCTTCTTAACGTCTCTAATGCAGCAACTTTGAGTAAAAACAATGCGGCGTGGCCGACTGCACCTCTTGTAAATATACCATGGCTTCCCAGAGCTATGTGGCTAAAAGTATTTGGAGAAGGAGCTTTAGGGCAAGAAGCCACTAAACTTCCTTTAGACACCTTTTTTGCAGTGGTGACACTCGTTGCTTCAGAGCCTCTGCTTAACCTGGAACTATTCAATGAGTCTCCCATTGACAATATTTGGTAAGCACTCGTGTTCTGAGATCACCGGTGATCTACAGAGTAGTCAGAAGGACAAGAACAGGTAACCTGTATATTTGCTTAAGCTGCTAGACTCCTGGATCCATAAAAAAGAGTAAGTTTAAAAATGATGTTAGTAATCCGCAGAGCACATCTCAGCATGCTAATTCCCATGCCATTAATCAATTAATCTTAATTAGTTAGCACGTACAATTGCCAACTTGCAAAAAGTACTCAGCAAATGCATAATGGTTTACATATACAGTAGGCCCTCAATCATCTTCATGTACGGTGGAAACACATTCAATATCCAGAATAGAAAGTTACTTCTCAAAATATATTGTTCAGCATCTGTTTGTTTGGTATTATACATTTTTTCATACTACAGATTATTAATGTTAAAGCAGAAATAAAATTAACAAAGAGCCATACCAGTGGGTTTTTTTTTGTAAGTATCCTCGAAAAAATAAAAAGAAAGAGCATTCCAATAGATCAAATATCAATAATATACATGGAAAAGCACTAGATGCGAATGAATTCTAGTCACTCACATTCAATCAGAACTTTTGTTCTCATTGTTCACCATCAAAGCAGAATTAGCAACATGATAGCTAATTTTCATCACTTACTGAGAGAGAACAAATGAACAGAAGTAGCAGCATATCTTGAAGGAATAGTATTAAGTGCAACATCACCTTCAAAGCATCTGAAAATGCGCCACTGTCTAATATGAAACTACTGTCTTATTAGCATCTACATAAGAACAATCAGACAGAAATCCTAACAGAGCGGTAACTTTTGCACTCCCAACGCAAATGAGGGGCAGACACGAGAAAGAACCATTAGCTAAAAGGTTTGAATCTAATGTTTCGACCGGTTATTATTTCAGGCAATCTTCTCAATGATCCATTGGCATCAACCAATCATAAAGCACATGCTAAGTTTGCAGATGTCACCAAAAGAACTTGATATATATCATCCTTTAAACTATGCCAGAAAGCATCTTCTCGGTAATGCACCTCACTGAAATTAACTGAGTAAGAATAAATACTCAACTCAGCGACAAAAAGTCAAACTGTCATCGACAACTGTATTTATTAGAATTCGTCTTTGGAGGAATTCTTGTTTAGACAAGCATTTCATATGGCTCCCATGTACTTCAGAAATTGATATTCAAATAAAATTACTTGTTTTCATGAGCTTCCAAATTACACGGAAACACATCCAAATTTGTATGTATCGTTTGATTTAAAACAAAATAATTATATAAAGCCGTAAACTATTCCGATACCATTCGAAGCCTTACATGATCAGAAGCCTTAAATCATCGCATAGCCAAATATGTCGTCACGAACTCCAAATATCTACTAGAATTATTCGAAGTGTATTCACAATTTCACATACAACATCGCGAAAAAAAAAAAAAACACGAGCAGAGTGATAAAGCCGCTATTTCTTTTCTATACGATCAGCCATGTTTAAATCGCAAAGGTTCGAATGAAGATGCTAATTTCTGACATCATATTTTTTAAGTTCCAAATGTGATGCTAATTTGCAAGATAAAATCTTCAAACATATCAACGGTCGCACAATTGCAAGCATGATTCAAACCAAAATAAAGAATAATGGTAGTGAATGGGAGCAAGTTCTTCAAACATGCACAGTTTAAACCAGAAAACAGAATTCAAAACTTAAACTAAAACAAAGACCCGGAAATCTGAGAGTCACGTTCTGGATCCTAACTTCGACAAAGAGCTCGCGGGAAGATCACTGGAGCTGGGGCTCGGCACATTTGGGACTTTGAGTTTCAGAGGTAAGCGGCCAAAAAGTCTCTACGGTATTGATTTTTCGACGAATTAGAATTACGGAAGCCTTCGTTCCTCATCGTTTTCTCCAGTTCCATCGCGTCGGTAATGGTGGAACACCGAAAAATTAGAACTGGCGTGGCGGAGACAAATGGAGGGCCCTATCACGTGACATTCAAGCTATTGACAACAACTTACCTTCTTTACACGTGTGCGATAGAAAATTCACCGCAAAATTGGTTGGGTATATGCTGTTCATGATTAATAAAAAATTAAGATTCGTGACAAAAATTTCAAAAGCTAAAAGGTGGAATATTGGAGAAAATGTGGTATAAAGAATTCATATTTTCTAGTCGCAAGATGCTATAAAAAGATACATTTAAAAAAAAAAAAAACATCATATATGATTATCTAAACTAAGAATTTTTTGTGTTTATGCTTGATACTACTTTTAAGATCAACTCTACACTACTCTATATGTCTCTTGGGGTGGCGTCTACCTCCTGTCAGTAGTTCATCTTGAAAGATGATTAGAGTAATCACTATCAATCTGTTATTCTAAAGACCAACTACAATCTTCTTTTTGGTGTATTTTCACTTCTTTAGCATAACGTTTGTCCCGTTCACGCTTATGCTATCGCATAGACTCCGGTATTACCTTCTCGCCTAGACCTTTAGCATATCCTATTCTATGCCTCAGTAGCTCCCTAAATACATACTTTGTTCGTTGAAATTCGCCCTACAATGGCTAGGCAGCTAATAATTTTCTTATATAAATTTTGTTTTATAATTAATTTATATTTTGGCTACCTTAGGAGTATTCATTTGATTTATTTATTAACTATTGCAGAATATGGCTTTTATATAAATATAATGGGGTCTAGATCATGTTCTTTCAATTTCTCTCCAATAAAAAGATTAGAAAAGAAAGGTATAGGTGTTGTCCAGCTCCCCCATGAGCTCTCCCAAACCTTCTCGAAAGGTTACTCCGCTTCGTCTTTACTCAAATCACACATGTGACCCTCAATTTGATACTCTCTCACTACTTTCCCCTCCCCCACCTTTCCAAAACCTTCCCTATCATGGAACCTCCTCCTCTAGATGTGGACAACCTAATCTCACTCATAGAAGCTCTCTTTAAGAATGATTTAAACCTAGATCCCGTTACTGAAGCTGTTGCTCGCACCTCAAACCATACACTGGTAGGTCATCTAATCTCCCCTCTTCCTATTAACAAATACACATTTCACACTACTATCCATGGAATTTCAATAGATGATATAGTTTTACTGTTGAAATTTCAATAAATGATATAGATTGCAACGACAATGTTGGCACCCAGGACAATAGCCAACTACAAGGACCGTATCCTTTCTCAATGTCCATGGAACTTTCAAGGTTTCCGTATGATTCTCCAATGTTGGCACCCAGGACAAAGTCTCTCTGAATTTGACCTTGAACACGCTGCTTTTTGCCTTCAAATCTATAGCCTCCCCTTAGAATTGATGTCCACTGAAAATGCCACAAAGATAGGAAAAGTTATGGAAAGCATCCTTGAGTTAGATTATTCTACATGTGTTGATTACTCTTCCAGCTTAAGTGCCTCATCAAAAAAATTCCTTAGGGTCAAAATAAAGGTTAAAATATTGGCACTTTGCAAGAAGGTTTCAATCTTTCTCGACCTAACCAATCTCCAATGAAAATATCCTTCAAATATGAATGTTTATCTAACTTTTGTTACTCTTGTGGACGTCTTATTTATACCCATCATCAATGCACATTCTCCGAAAGGTCATCTGAATATTTTCACTTTGGTCCATGGATGAGGGCAGATAATCCAAACCAATCACGAACTGAGTCTCAAAACCAAAGGAACACATTTACCACTAATATTCCCTTTATCACTCATTCCCCTTCATACTCTGTTCAAATGGAAAATTATCTTCCTCTCTATCCTTTTACTGGTTCAAAAGAAAATGTTTTCAAGTTACCAAAGATGCATTCCCTTCTCGCAAAGGAAAACAAAAAATGGAGTTTACATCCGACTCTTGGAGCCCACAACCAAATTTCTGCAACCCCAAACCCCCATTCATCCTTGACAGTCCTAGCTCAGAAACTGTAGTAATCATCCACGAAACATCATGCATGCAAGGCAGCCCTACAATAACTTCTCAAGAGCCACATGGCTCTTTACTATCAGAAAATCCTGTAGAGACACCCACATTAAACACAAATCAACTCACTTCATTTGCCCCTTTCCTCTTACCATCGAGCCCACCAGCTTGCACTCTAGAAAACATGTTGTCTCCTGCTCTACCTACCCACCCAAATCTAACCATACACCTGTCCCATCAAAATCCCTATGAGATCCTCTCTAGCCCCCAAATCCAACCTTGATCTCATCTCCTGACTCCCAATTAATGCAAACTTTCTTTCTCTATCCCTTTAATTCAGAATCCTCTCATCCAAACCAACCCAAATTTGGACCCTCTTTTTTCAAATCCATTATAACTCGATTTGACCAATTTCTAGGCCCAACTGAGCTATCACACTATAAACATAAAATATCTCTCTTAGTAAGCCCATCTGGAAAAACAGTTCTCTCATTAAGCCCTGCAGAATCTGGCCCAACCCAATTCCAATCACCCATATCGACCATCCCCTTTGAAACCCACCTATCTTCATCCTCTCACACTGAATCTCTGCTAGTGTCATTACCCCATCCCCCTATCTCCAATATACCAAAGCTTTGTGAATTTTTCCTTCCCCACTCAAAACCTCCAACTACCCCACAGAAGAGGAATATTTCAAAAGCTATGGAAGATGACCCCATCCATTTTACCTCCCTCTCATATCTTATCAAACCAACCCCAAAGGATAAAAACCACCAGTCCATCAACACCCCTTCCCATCCTATAGAATTCTTATCTCTTGAAGAAAATACTCCTTTGTCAGCATTCATCTTGTATCAAAAAACCAAACTCATATGCAAATCACGTCCCCCTTAAAATAAATCAAGGCACAATTCTTATCTAAGGCATGGCATCTATCATTTTGAAGGTAAGCAATCGATCCCTACTATCCAATTTTTTCCCACTGCACCAGAGGTCAAAGTGGCAGGCCAAAAGCTGCCACCCTCAAGCAATGAAGCTTCTATCATGAAATTGCAGGGGCATAGCCTGAGCCCATGCAGTGCATAGTTTAAGGGTAAACATCAGGACTTATCACCTTGATGGAGTCTTTCTTACAAAAACACTTTTGGCACATGTAAATACTCAAGATGTGATAAATAAGTTAGGTTTTCCTTTCCATGTACATATTCCCCCGCTAGAAAATGGGGAGGTTTAATTTTCATGTGGAGACTTGGTTTGGATGTGGAAGTTGTAAATATTTATAGCAATGTGATTACTCTTTAGGTGTACTCGGACCTAGTGCAAACTCCATGGTTATTGATTTTTGTGTACTGCCTAACTTAGAATAAATACAAATATAATTTTTGAAATCTATTAAGTATAATGATCAACTCATTTCCAGGACCATGGATAGGCATGAGAGTTTTTAACTCTATAGTAAACCAATATGAAAGAAGATGTGGACAACCCTTGGAATGCTCTTCTAACCCCAATGGTCTTAATCTATTAATGGAGCAAAATTGTCTCATTGACTTAGGTGCTTCTGGTCCCAAACTCACTTGGTCAAATAGAAGATATGGTCTAGCCAACATTTGGAAATGCCTAGATAGAGGTATAGCAAACAATCAATGGAAGCTTCAATTCCCAAATGCTCATATCTCTAACCTTTCAATTGCCTCCTTAGATCATCACTCATTCCTTTATCAACTTCTGGTTGTTTAAACTTGAAAAACCTTTCGAGTTTGAGGAATTTGGACACGAGACCCTCCTAGTATTGAAATTGTCAAAAAAGATTGAATCCAACAGAATCTAGGCACCCCTACCTTTATTCTCTGTAAAAAACTTAAGGTTACAAAAAATGCTCTAAAAAGCTGGAATAAGGAGAGCTTTGGTCACATTCAATCAAATATCAAATCTCTCAATGAAGCTCTCATCAATATTCAATCATTTCCATATCTCTATTTTAACAGAAACCTTGAAGAGCAACTACGTAACTCTCAATGAACTTTTAAAAATGGAGGAGCTACTTTGGAAATAGAAATCTGTCTTACTTGGCTTACCACTGCTGATTTGAATACAAATTTCTTTCACTTGTCCACAACAATCAAATGTAGGAGCAATGTGATTGACAACCTGAAAATCGGCTAAGGTATGTGGTCTTTTGATCCTAGCATTATTCAAAATTCTTTCATTGACCACTTCAAGAGGATTTATACTACTTCAAATCCAAACTTCCCGATTGACTTAGAAAATATTTTTTCCCTTCAAAAATTTTCAATCAACAAATGATTTTCTAACTTCAATCCCATATGCTCATGAAATCAGTCTTGCCATCCAAAATACACCATCCTCAAAGCACCTAGCCCAGATGATTTTATTGGTATTTTTTATAAATTCTACTGAAAAGTATTCCAATTTGATATGATTGTTACAATAAAAAACTTCTTTCAACACGGTTGTCTTCTTAAGGAAATGAATCACACTCGTAAAGCATTGATTCCAAATATTTCCTCTCCAAATTCTGTCCATCAATTCAAGCCCATTAGCTTTGCAAATGTTTGTTATAAAATCATTTCCAAAATTTTGGTTGATTGACTCAAGGTATTACTACCTTCTATTATCTCTCCATTCCAAACTGCTTTTGTCCCAGGTCGTATCATCTAAGAAAATATCATTATTGTCCAAGAAATTTTCTCATACATGAAAAGAAAGAAAAAAAAAAGAGGTAAAGCTGGACTTATGGCTATAAAGATTGACATTGAAAAATATTTTGACTCAAGAGAATGACCTTTTATCCTTGTTGTTTTAAAATATTTGGGCTTCAGTCAAATTTGGATTAATTGGATTTCTTAATGCATCTCAACAGTGTCATATTCCATTCTTATTAGTAGCTCTCCCCATAGTTTTATCAAAGCAACTAGAGGGCTAAGACAAGGGGATCCCTTTTCACCCTTTCTCTTCATTTTAGGCAGTGAGATATTGTCCAGATTAATCCTTATAGATGAGAATGTCAGCCATTTTGAAGGGATTAGAGTTAATAGAGATGGCCCCATCATATCTCACCTATTATTTGCAGACGACCTAATCATTTTTAGTAGAGCTCCCCCTAATCGGCACTCTCAATATCCAACTATATTAATACCTATTCAAATTGGTTTGGACAAAAAATTCACAGTATCAAGTCCATAATACAATTCTTCAATACCAATCCCCATATTGTCGCAACTATAACCCCCATTCTTCCCTTTAGTACCATTATTTCCCTAATCAAACACCTTGGTCTTCCCCTCATATTTAGTAGATCCAAGAACATCATGTTTCCTAATTTTATTGAGAAAATCCAAACCAAACTATCTGGTTGGCGTTCTAAATTACTTTCCCAAGCAGGGCGTATCACTTTGATCAAGTCTGTTGCAAGTTCTATCCCCTCTTACACAATGTCATCTCTAGGTATCTCCAAATCAATTTGCAAAAAACTAAACTCTCATATTAAAATTGTTTGGTGGGGATTTAAGCCCAACAAGAACTATAACTTCACTCCAAAAGCATGCACTCCATCTGTCTACCAAAATCCAAAGGTGGTCCGGGTATTAGACTAGTCTCTAACTTCAATGCAGCTCTTACTTCCCAAATTGGATGAAATCCAACTTAAAAAAAACCAAGTCTCTGCCATCAATTCCTCTATTCAAAGTACTTAAAAGTCTCATCCTTTTTAGAAGTCGCTCCAAAAATTTATTACTCTTGGTTTTGGAAGTGTGTGTTGAAATCCAAACCTCTCATCTAAGCAAATTTTTGCTTCCAAATTGTCAATGGATTTAACATAAAAGTCTGGAAAGATCCTTGGATACCTCCACTCCAATATTTCAGACCATTTCAAAAGGACAACTCCATTTAAACGGATCCTGAAATTATTGTTTCCTCCTTGATGTTGGAACAACCCCGTAGATGGAATGATATACACATTACAACCTTGCTCAAGTCTGAAAGTGCCAGAGAAATTGTTAAAATCCATTTACCACAGCTTGATCATCCTCATATGACAGACAAACCAATCTGGATAAATCATCCCTTAGGCAAATTTTTTGTAAAGTCAGCCTATGACTACATCATTTCTTAGTAGACTAACCAAGCTTTTCATCCTTCTCCATTCACAAAATCAGATTGGAAAAAACTTTGGAACATTAAAATCCAAGACAGACTCAAGCTCTTTCTATGGAAGGTAATCTCAAATATACTTCCAACTAGATCCAAACTAAAATCCACTTTATCCCACTTAGAATATGAAGCACTTTGTCTCATATGCTAATTAGAAGAGGAAATCATTCATCACCTATTTTTGAGGTGTGCTCACTCCCAAATCCTTTGGAGAAACTCCCCTTGGCCTATAAGCATCTCATCATTTGCTGCACAACCAATTGAAATCTAGTTAAAAATGACCTTAGATCCCTCCAAACTTTTCAATTCTAAGAAATATATGTTCCATAGTTTCAAGTTCTTTGCTATTATTGCATTAATGGACTCCATGATGTTCTTGAGGAATCAAGTCACCCACATCTTCCTTGTCAACCCCATCCCCTTTACCCAACTGGTGATCAAGATCTTCACAAAACATCAATGTATGTGGAATACAAAGATACAAGTAAACAACAATCTATTTCAATGGTCCCCTCTCCTTATAGGGCAATTTTCACTCTCCTATGATGTAGCTGTTAGAAAAAATGGATCTATTGCAACTGCCATTTGTAGGTCAAATTCAGAGGAAATCATTTTTGCAAAAACACAATATGTGGATTATGTTAATCCAAACTTTGGAGAAGCCATGGTAGCAAAGCTAGGAATAGCGGAGGCAATTCAACATCATATAACACAAATCATCTTTGAATGAGACAGTCAAGGTAACTTCTGCAATCACAAATCCCTCCAAATCTCTGGATTGGTCCATCCTCAATATTCTCAGTGACATTTCAAGCCTTCTGAAATCATTCCAAAGCCGGACTACATAGAAAATTTATCGGCATAAGAATCAATGGGCATACTAATTGGAGCAATGGGCCGCATCAAACAATGTGTTTGGTAGCATACCCATTATTAAAATTCCGCAATATTTATTAAATTGTCACTGTGGAAAGGATCCACCTAGAACAATTAGTTAAGATCTATACATATACTTTCTTATTTTCTATAAAATATGCTTTCTTAGAGAAGAAAAAAAAAAAATTCTCTCCAATAATAAAAATGTTCGAGCGAAAACTTTAGCAAATCTTAATCTGATGAATATAGATATGAGGTTCAGTCATGATACTTCATAGCATAAAACAATGCAATATATTCATCCGTAATTAATGAAATCATCCTGATCTAGATATTAATTTTATAAATTAAATGCCATTTTATCCCCCATCAAATTATTAGTACTACTATTATTATTATTAGTTTTACAATATCATCATCAAATGATCAAAATTGTCATTTTACCATGAAACTATATATCTCTTCTCTTTTGATTCACCTCTTCATTTGAAATCATATATATGATGACCACGTCACCAGCCTTTCATTTATCTAATTAATAGACGAGTTTTAAGGATAAAGTAGGTCGATTATAGTTTATCATGTCTTGCATTTTTGTAATTTAGAAAATTTATCATCTTTTGACAATTTAGAAAATTGGGAAAATCTGAACTCTATTTTGGACCAAGTGAACCAAGCATTGCATGCACCAATGACAGATGGGCAGCAAGGAACTGGTCACAATACGCATGAGCTCCACGTGTATGTTTAAGTTTCTACAAACGCTTGCCACGTGTAAAATCCATCAGAATAAAACGCTGTCAACATATGACCATGCTGCTCATGAACCAGGTGATCAACAACAATGGCGTCTAACCTAAGCCCAGCATTTGCCTACACAGTTGTATACGTGAAGGACGTGGCCAAGTCGGTGGCATTCTACGCCAAAGCCTTCGGCCACAGTGTTCGTCGTTTAGACGAATCTCACAGGTATACTTCACAAGTCAAATCTAAACCGATAGTATATAATATATACATATATATGTATATATATATAAGGCAGGATCGATCCAAAAATATTGTACATGAATGATTAATATTTCTGCATGGGTTGTAGGTGGGGAGAGCTAGAGAGCGGACAGACCACCATAGCGTTTACACCGCTGCACCAGCACGAGACCGATGACCTAACCGGTGCTGTGCAGACCGCCAGGTCCAGTACTGGCCAGAGACAGCCGGTTGAGGTTTGCTTTGCCTACCCAGATGTCGATGCTGCCTACAAGGTATATATATATACGTTTATGCCACAAATCAGCTTCATTAGTTATATTGTATAAGATTGAAACAATTTACATGAAAATTTTGGTACTGTTGTTGTGACGTAATTAATTATGTGGATTGGGACAGAGGGCGGTGGAAAATGGTGCGGTGCCGGTGAGCGAGCCGGAGACAAAAGAATGGGGCCAGAGAGTTGGTTATGTGCGTGATATCGACGGGATCGTGGTGAGGATGGGGAGCTACGTGTGATCAAATGCATGTGATTTCGTGTTTCTTCATGTGTTGTCATGCATGTTTCGATATGATATTTCGATATATTTCAATGCCTTATGTTATAATACGAGACATATGGTACGTACTTGGTAGGGTAGTGTACTCATGCGAGCAATTGTTCGAGAATGCGTCAATCCCAGGGACTATATTTCAGCCATCGAATTCTAGGTGCTGGCAACTTCCTCGCACTTAGTAAACAAGTGTCAATTTGGTGTTTAATTCATTACACGGATAAATTGATTACAAAATCCAGGGAAAAAAATTATTACAAAATTCAAAACTGCATTCATGACAATGTCATCCCCCTCCGGCCCCAAAGTGAGTATGGATGAGATCTCTCTATTTGTCATACTTGTAAAGTAACCAATCTACATATGACAGCATTTAGAGTAATGATACACCTACAACACATTCTACAACAAAACGTTAAAATGAAGATATTTTGATAAAACATTGTTACTTTTATACAAAATTTTACCAAAATATTCCTCCCTCTAACACGTTGTTGTAGAATATATTGTAAAATATATTGTGGATAAATCATTTTCCTTGTTTTAATACTTAATTTTTTTTTTCCTTTTTCTCTTTCGTGTGTGATTAAAAATATCATAACATAATCTTCTTGAATAATTTAGAAGAAAATAATTGAATAATTTAGAAGAAAATATTTGAATAATAAAACAGATGTACATGATCATTACCCATGAAGGAAATGACTCAAAGAAGAAGGAAAATGGAAAGTGCATAACAGCAGCATTACAGGCAGCTTCAATATCCAAACATTAGGGAGGAATCCGAAATCATTTCTATTAGCTTGTCTACACATTTTGGTTTTGCAATACAAAAAAAAATATATATATAAAAAAAAACACATACCAGATTTTGATAAGAAACGAAATCGATTCCTAGGATTAATCCCAATATACTCAAAAAGATAACATAAAGTACCCAACAAGACCGCTTGTTACCAAACGCCGCTAACCAAAGCCTTTTGAATACATAGATGTTCCACGTCATACAATTGACCATGCTGAGAAAGCCGATGAACGAAATAAGAGATAGGTGTGAGAACTTCATCAGCAGCATGCTAAAACCAACATATATTGCCCAGTGAACCAGTCCCCCCCAGCACAAGAACTTAAAACCTCTCTCTGGCATTCACTAGCACAAAAGAGCATAGCACGATGGATCATAACATTTCTTGTGATTTTCTTACACATCGGCTGACCTTTTTCTTGAAATCATCTCTCCTATCTCTCCATTCTTTCTGCAATAAGAGATGAAAGCATAGTTCATAGAGCACGGATTTGTCATATTAACTTCACAGTAATAAAATACAATAATATAAATGATTTGGCTGTATCTATTCGAAAGTAATGCTCTACCAATCATGTATGGAGGAGCAGATCAAAAGAGCAGCAGTATGTTACCAATAAACGACCATAAAAGAGAAAAAAAGGGAAAATCAAACGAATCATATGTGCTTGGGACCTTGGCTGCCTATACTTATTAGCACACAATAAGCAGTCCGGAGGGTACCTTAGATATCAGCATTTGTAAATACCATTGCACATGATTAATTCATACCCAGCAATCGGTACATATTAATATTATGACACTAGCCAGCAATAAGCAGTGCTGAGGGCATCTTAGATATCAGCATTTGTAAATATTACCACACGAGATTAATTCATACTCAGCAATCGGTACAAATTAACCATTTGGCACTAGCCAACACCAGAGAAATAACCCACCACATGGTGGCGGGCACCACGTTTCTGGATTTTGCACCGAAGTATAATGTTCCTTGATGTTCTGCCACCAGATTACATGGACCTTTTTTAAGTGAGAAGAAATCTGTTGAGACATTTTCCTCCATTCTCTCAAAATTCATCATAAAAGGGTACTTCTCCAAGTATCATCAGCATATTTCACTCAGTTGCCTTGGACTCATGTAGATCCCTGATTATATGACATATTACATTTTTTTGTTGGCAACGGGTGTCCGAGAACAAAGTCACATATTACATTTTACTCATCAAAGTCAATGAAGTAATCTGCAACATGTCCACTGTCCCAAGATCCTCACACAAGCACAGTATTCTTTGATGAGTTCTACCACCTACACAAGCGCCACCATATGAATGACTAAAATTAAGATATCAACCTGTTTGTGTTCTTCTTCATTCGCTAAATGATGTTCATAATTCATTGGGTAAAATCTAGTTAAGAGAATTTAGTTCCCTCAATGGATGCTAAAAAAAAAACTAGATTAATCCCCCTTTGCCTGGGAATTCCTATAAGATCCATTAATTTCCTCATGAGTATGACAAGCTTTAGCACATTCTTCATCTGTTAACTGTCTTTCTGATTAAAGTAATCTATCACAAGGCTATCAACATTATGGATCTCCCTGTGGGGGTCACTACTAAAATTATGTTCATGTCAAAACAATTCTATATCCCCACTATAAGTTCTTTAATCAATATTAAGATAAAAGATAATAGCTAACAATCACTCACAGCAGCTTCCACATTTGCGGGAGATTCATCATTAGGACTGGAAAGCATTGATATTATACTTAAAACTATACTTTCAACCTGCAACCAAGAAAGAGAAAACATATTTGTAAGTGCAAGGTTATAGTAAAGATCGATCAATCACTTGCACCAAGCCATAGATATCTAGTGTGAGAGCTGCCATACATTCAATCAAGGGTGAACCTTGGGCATAATATTTCAAGGGTATATAAAATATAACTTAAGAATATAAATATAAGTTACTTTGCTTTGCTTTGAAGCAGTGTCAAGGCTTAAGATGAACCTTGACAAGTCTAAGATGGTTCCTGTGGGTGCGGTCTCTAGTATCCTCAGTTTAGCAAGCTTGCTGGATTGTAAGGTGTCATCTTTTCTAATGAAATATCTGGGCCTTCAGCTGGGAGCAACTTTCAAGAATATAGCTATATGGGATGGGGTGGTGGAGAAGGTAGAGAAAAGGTTGGCTGGTTGGAAACGAGGGTATTTATCAAAAGGGGGCCGTCTCACTCTCATCAAGAGTGCTCTCACTAACCTCCCTATATATTTTTAATCGTTGGTTCCTATGCCTGTAGGGGTGGTGAACAGGGTGGAGAAACTCTTTAGGGTGTTCTTATGGGGCGGCATTGGAGAGGAGAAGAAATTCTTCTGCTTAGATGGAAGACAATATGTGCCTTAGTTGCGAATGGGGGGTTGGGAGTGTGTAACTTGTGAACTTTTAATAAAGCTTTATTGAGAAAATGACTTTGGAGATATGATTTGGAGAAGGGATCATTGTGGAAGGAAATTATTGACGTTAGATATGGTGTCGCTTGGGGTGGTGCTCTAACGAAGTGAGAGGGGGGTATGGTGTGGGTGTAAGGAAGTTTATAAAGAAGAGGTGGCCATGCTTTGCAAATCAAATTCGCTTTGTAGTTGGTGAGGGCAATTGAATCAGTTTTTGGAGGGACGTGTGGTGTGGAGATCACGCATTGGAAAGGGTTTTTCCGGCTTTATATCGTATTGCAGCTAATAGGGAGGCTTCAGTGGCGGATGTGCAGTTATTTTCTCATGGTGCACACCAGTGGAATATTCTTTTTAATAGGGATTTCCATGACTAGAAATTATCTATTGATTCAGATTTTTTCAGCCTACTATATTCCACGGGGACTCATATTACACAACGAGATAGATTGAAGTAGAGATCTTATAATCACAAGATATGTACAGTTAAGGCATATTATAACATCTTGACAACACAAGATAATACTCCGTTCCCCTGGAAGAATATTTGGAGGACTTGTGTGTCTTCTAAAATAGTTTTTTTTATTTGGAATGCCGCTCTTGAGAAGATGTTGACCAAGGACAATTTGAGAAAGAGAGGATGTGTAGTAATGGATTGGTGTTACATGTGTAAAAAAAATTGAGAATCTGTGGACCACCTCTTACTACACTGTGAGGAAACAAGAGTATTGTGGGATGAGACCTTTCAAAGGGTTGATGTTACTTGGGTTATGCCTATGAGGGTGATGGATTTGTTGGATTGTTGGAGAAAGATGCAAAGCTATCATCAAGTGGCAACAGTGTGGAAGATAATTCTGTTGTGCATTATGTGGTGCATTTGGATAGAAAGGAAAGAGCGATACTTTAAAGATAAGGAACACACAATGGCCGAGTTGAAGAATTTTTTTCTCCACACTTTAATGTGTTGGTTCCGTATTGTATTGCATGTGGACAATGTTCATGATTTCTTGTCTTTAATTTATCACTTTTAGAATGTATTTAGGGGTTCTTCTGTACACTTCCTGTGTACAAGGGCTATGCTTACTTCATTCATATATATAATATTTATCTTTTACTTATCAAAAAAATATATAAAAATATAAACTACTTGGTGGAAGAAAAATATAAATATAAACTGTCTTTCAAGGTGGTGGTTGATAGATCTAGTCTTAAAAATGGGTATTGTTTGAATCAAAGAACTAGAAGTAAGCCCACAAGTTGTAAACCTTTTTCCCCAAAGAAGGCGTGATGACATATTTGGGAAATAAGTATGCAAACATTAGCTGGAATGGTTGGGTTAAAACGCATCTAGGTGTTTGTTTTAGTCTGCTATCAAATCCCAGGGCAGAACCCTGAACAGGCAGGTCTAAGACTTGAATTGGTTCCTAGGGCATTCAGGATGAGAGTCAAAGCAAGCCTCGGATCCTTTAAAACCAAGCAACAAAATAGTTCAATGGAAAATGGAAAATGGATTTGAGTATTTAGGGGAAGTGAAGAACTATCAAACTGGTCAGAGGAAGGAAAATGGAAATTTATTTGAGTATTTAGGTTTTAATGGACACTGTTCAGGTCAGATTTTGTGGATCACTGCCAATAATGATGACCGACACTCAATGTCTGAAAGTGAGCATGAGGCACAGGCTTTTGGGTCAAATGCTCAACCATACTTCAGATGAGGAATTTAAGATGATTCACAAGCTTTTGCATGTATCACATCCGATGCTATATAAAGGTGAGATAGAACTTGATCACCATCCATTGCAAGATAGTTCTACATTATGAGATCCTCCATTGTACTTATTATTATTAACAATAATCATGCTTGTATTGCTTGGTAAATCCAGTAAAAACTACCACTCTCCTGTAAAGTACATAATATGTACACACACAATCTACTAAAGCTTAATACAATAATTACGTCACAGTCTTTAGTTCTTGTAAGTTATAATAGAGATATTAGTTCATTGAACTACTATTAATTTATTAGTTTATTGAACCATCACAAGTTTTATTTTTATACTTCTGTGTATCCAAACCAACCTGCCATCGGTATATTCACACACTCATCGATGCTCACAATCATATTTAATAGTATTTTGCACTTACAAAGAAATATTATAAAACATTTTGCAATTTAATCTACAGTTCAACAACTGCTTTAAAATATGAACATAGCACAACCTTCCCTGAACCAGAACTTGGAAAGCAAAGACTTCCAAGCCCAGATTTACCTACTTTATAAAAAGAAACCAAGAGAGCACTAGTTTGAAGTATTTATGACATACCGTATGAACCGGTGTCCAGCGTTCACTTGCAAGCTCATAGCCATTCGGGTCCTCACCAGGAGGATGTAGGATTGATATGCAAACACGGCCATCAGGATAAACTGCAATTGATGCAGCAACCAAAATCAGTTTATTTTTTCAAAAAAA
>QEOT01003315.1:19953-87176 GCA_003123785.1 Pterocarya stenoptera
GGGCGGAAGAGATTATATGCCTTTGAGCTGCTTTTGAAGGAGGAGGCTTGCTTGGGAATTCATGAGAGAGAGGAGGCTCCAGAGAGAGAGACAGAGGATGGGGGAGGAGCCTGATCAGGCTCTGTGTATGCGGGAGGCAAAAAGACACAGAGAAAGAGAGAGTTGTACAGTCGAGGCATGCTTTGTATTTATAGATAGAACGTTCCGATTGCGGGCTCCCCATGACCTTTGCAAGTTGGGGTCGGGGTCGGGGTGTTCTCCCTCCCTGGTTAGGTCCAAGTCCATTATCGCCGCACATACATGTATGTTCCAAAAGGTAAATGCAACTTTGACCATAAAAAAGTGTGCCAAATGAGTGACCGAATGCAGCTTTTTATTTTATTTTTCCGTATGAATAAAAAATAGTTTTCATAACTGATTTTCCATTAAAAAAAAATCAAAAATGAAAAAAAAATGAGAAAAAAAAACTTGATCCTATAAGCACGATATTTGCAAAACTTCTATTGCAAATTATTATTTTTTAATGACAAGCATGCAACGCGATAAATGTGTAGTATATAATGTTTTCCTTTTCATAATGTTAAGATATACATTAATAAAGCATGATAAAAATTTATTAATTGTATCTAATGGAAGATTATATTTGAAAGAGATAATTGTATTGTTAACTTTTGAGTTAATTTTTATGAATACAAATTTGGGACCAAAGCCCCCCAAAAAAAAGTAAAAGAAAGATAAAGAATTTGTTGGACAAAGACAACATGTATGACCATTATTTATATTTTTCTTCTTACTAGTTACGTCTATTTATGTTCTGTTTGGGAATATAATTATTCTCACGTATTCTCTTATATTTCTTTTCCAAACATTACTCGAATATAGAATATTATTCGATTTCAATTTTTAACTTTTTCAAATTTATAAACAAAACACAAAAATGTAATATAATTTTTTAAAATTTTAAAACAAAAAAATATATTTGAATAATTTTTTTTAGTTTTATAATATTTTTATTCAATATTTTATCTCTTATTTTTTAGAATTAAAAAAATATCTAAATAATTCAACTATTTTATTATTATTTTCAAAACATTTGATTATAATTCACATATATTTTGAAATATTCTTGATATACAAATAAATCTACGTGTTATTTTTGTTGTGAGATTTCTTAGCCCGGAAAAGAAACGTAACTGAAAACATGTGTTTCTTTAAAAAGATTATGTTAAAATAACCTAACGATTTATGTAACATGTATAAAACTTATTCTCATTCTTCCCCAAAAATAGTTCATACCAAAACAAAATAGTAATAAAGTAATATGTATGAAATAATCAAGATCTAAATAATCTTTATCATCGTAAGCAAAATTATTATTTTGGTATTAATCCCTTCAGCAATTTAAATGATGTAATTGACTAACCTTTCAATAGAATACAAATATGTTAGTAATAATATTTGATTGAGCAATGTTAAATATAATTTTAAGATGTGTAAGTCTCGTATATTTTTTTTTGAAAAAAAGTTGAGTCTATCTTTAAAAAAAATAATTTTTTTATATAGATTTCATATTGAATTATTTTTTTCAAATGAATTGTGCAGGATTTGCATAGCCTAAAATTACTAATATTATTTCTCTATTTAATTAATAATAGTTGGTGCACGAACCCTCGATGAACATGACACTATAGCATGTAATGTCTGCAATAAATATTAATTTCATTATGATACAACAAATGTGACTTTAGGACTGCAATTAGATTCAGCCCCCAAATGCCCCCATAATCTTTACATTCAACAGAAATACTTTATAGATTCTAGTTTATATGAATATGCATATGAAATTTCATCTATTAGATTCGATTTGATTGGCTTTCATGATAACGAATATTGTTTTTTTTTTTTTTTGGGGTACCGTCATGGTAACGAATATACAGAAAAGAAAAGGTTCTCGAACCTCGCTGTAGGCCAACTCTTTTTCTTTTCGAGGGAAAATTCTTTATTTTACTTTAGAAAAACTATTATTTATTTTTAAAATTGAATCTCAAGTTAGGTATTGGAAATATGTCTCCAAAATATAAAAATAATAAATAAATAAAATAAAAAAGGACCACCGACAAGGAATGGCCTTCGTTGGGCGATTGCTACTATAGCCACCTTTGTACTCAATTTGGACCACCTAATACCATTGACAATGGCTAGAATTTTAGCTTGAATCTCAATTTTTGACCATAACATTAACTTTTAGTCAGATGAATCTAAATTGATCTAATTATTTTAAAGTCAAAATAATAATATAATATGATAAATTTTTTTTTTTTTTTTAGATTTTGCAAATACACTTTATATTCAATTAAAAATTTTATTTTTATTTAAAATTATTATTTTTCAACTATTTTTTTATCTCAACCTAATTATTCAACAAATAGATTTTACCAACCCTTTCACACCAAGAATCACATATACAAACATGCCACATATATTCTCCCACTTTAGATTCAATTTAGACAAAACTTCTAAGCGAGCAATCCCAATCAGTAGAATAAATTCCAGCTGCCAGCGCATGTTTTTACCTTTCAAAGTTCCAAAAGCTAGAGTGGTATTGAATAAATATTAACAAATAAATAAAAATTTAGTATCCTATTAATTAGATTCTTTTTATTGTCAATTCTAACAAAACATGACAAAACATATTGAGCAAGACACTATACCAACACACTCCATATAAATACTGAGAGTTATCCACAATGCAATTTTTTGTTTTCTTATTTTCTAAATTAAAAAGCAAATATTTTCAAGCACCCTTGTACTCTATAAAATTATCTCATCTAATCGTTACAATTTTATTAAATTTTTACATAAAATAAGATAAACAATTCAATTTTTTTAAATTTCAAAATAAAAAGATTTAAAAAAATATATATTCTAAAAATATTTTATTCAAACTTTCTACTTTTATCTCAATTAATCTCATCTCATCTGCGAAAACAAACGAGACATAATGTTTGTGCTTAATTGTTAAGGCTATGTTATAATTATTAAACATGTAAAGGTCTACATTTGGTTAATTAATCTCTTACTGTTATATCAGTTCCAAATTTTGGAAATAGAAACATAAAAAGTAGGAGATCCTTTAAAACGAAGGCTGAGATTTTAATTTTGAGTTTTTCTACTTGCATCCGGAGGCATATGCCAAATTCACCCTCCTGAAGCCACGGGCAGAACACCAGTAGAGCTTCTTATATTAATATCAATTGAACACTGTTAAGATTTGATTTTTATAAAAAAAATTAAAAGTATATATTTTTTAATTAATTAAAATTGAAAACATATTAAAAATATGTCGATTTTATAATATAATCTTCTTTATTTATTGTTTTGGTAGCAGTAAATATGCTAAGATAATTTATGGGCCTGTAGCTGGGTCTAAAGGATTGATGCGAGTGAAGCTGTCTAGTCTATAAGAGGAAACTTTTGACTCAGCCTTACACCACTGGTCTGTGACCTTTGGGCCGGATTCGGTAACTGGCTTAAATCCATTGGACTGATGTGAGTGTTCATCTTGAATTCTCCATTTCTTTTTATTTTGCTATTAATTGCCTCTCTTTCTTTTCTTTTTTTTTTTTGCTGAAAAAAAGACAATCATTAATAGAACCATATTACAAGATCACTAATTTGGGTACTTTCTCATAATACCTCAATACTATTTAATATTTTATTATTATTTTTTCATTACTATTCACAGAATACCTAAAAATACCTCACTAACTCTTGGAAATCAAAGACTTCTGCCCATTTTACAAGAGTCAAGGATACAATTTCCCTTATACAAGCCTATAGTATTGGTATCCACAGCCCACTTAGCAATTATATGTGCTTGTCGATTAGCAGCTCTGGAAATCTACATAAACTTTCAATCCATTTTTATAGGTAGGTATTCATTTACATCATCAACCCAACCTCTTAATCCCCATAAATTTGGCTCTTTATTGATGGCTTTAAAGACTTCCAGTGAGTCACCTTTAATTTGTACTTGGTCAATGCATGTTTTTTCTGCAAGTAGGCATGCTAGAATCGTTGCTTTACCTTATGCTTCAAAGAGCGATGTGGCAGGAATCTTTTATGTCCAAGCATGATGGATAATCCTTGATGAGTTCCTTGATATTGCAGCAATGACTAAGTATTTTGTTCTCATAGTAGCATCATAGTTGATTTTCCATTTGTCCGTTGTAGGGGGTCCAACTAGATCCTTTTTCCATATCTTCAGCTTTCTGTGCTCCACACAATTCTTCTATTGTGTGTTTTACTCTAGTGATCATATGCATAACACCTGGACTAATGTCGATGGATTTTTTGGTTTTGACCAAACCATATAGTATCCATGATTATGGCTGCACAAAGAGTGAAGTCTCTCTCTTTTTCTATAGCTACATTGGTCTTTCTTATTGAGACTAGGTGTAATGGAGAAAAAGGTAGAGAAGATTTGTAATAAAGCGGGGTTTGATTTTAGTTTTGTGGTTGACAGTAAGGGTTGGAGTGGTGGAATTGCATTTTTGTGAAACAGGGGCATTGCAGTTGCTCTAAATTCTCTCTCTCAAAGGCAGATTACTTTGGAGATAACAGATACGGTTGAGGATCAAAACTGGTTCTTAACAGGGTTTTAAGGACATCATGTGACAGCAAGAAGAGATGAAGGGTGGAGCTTACTCAAGTTGCTCAAACAAGATGTGCACGTACCGTGGTTATCCAATGGGGACTTTAATGAAATTGTTGAGATAGGTGAAAAGTATGGGGGAAGGGAGGCAGAAAGACCATATAGCCAGATGGAGAGGTTAAGAGAAACTACTGAAGATTGTAGACTGAGTGACATGGGTTATCATAGTGCAAAATTCACATGGTGTAACAATAGAGAAGGCAACAATTTCACAAAAGAAAGATTGGACAGAGTGTTGGGAAATAATGGATGGCACTCTCTTTTTTCAAATAGTATTGTGGTGAATGTTCTTGTTGATCAAAGCTCACACCATAGCCCTTTATTAATAAATTGCTGTAACCAGACTGGGGACATAAGACAAAAAGGAAGCTGTTCAGATATGAAGTCAGCAGGTCCTAGAGGGAGGATTGTCAATAGGTGATTAAAAATGCATGGGAGCCCATCTATGATTATTATAGTAAACTTGAAGTCACCATCAAGGGTTTGAACATATGTAAGCGCCACTAGGGATCATAGAGCAAAACAGTACTAGGAAAGCAAAAGGGGTTAATAAAAAAAAATGGAGCAGCTTAAACATTTGCAGAGTTGCACAAAATGGCTGCTCTCAAGGTCTTATCAAAGAATTGAAAAAGGAAGTAGGGGTGTTGCTGGAGGAAGAGGACATGTGGTGGAAGCAGACGGCAAAATAGAGGTGGTTACAAGAGGGGGATAGGAACATAAAATTTTATCACATGTGTGCAAACCAAAGAAAGAAGGTCAACAAAATCACCATGATTTCGAATGGAGTGGGTAGTTTTTCTACCACGAAGGAGGAAATCAGTGAGATTTTCCAAAAGTTTTTTGCAGATTGTTTTCATCCACATTCATAGATGTAACTGAAGAAGGCCTTGTCCTTAGTACAACCAAGAGTAACCTGTGAAATGAATTCCAGTCTCACTAAGTTTTTTATAATGTAGGAGGTTGAAAAAGCTATTTTTGAGATGAATGCACTGAGTTCACCTGGACTTGATGGATTCCCTGCCGGTTTCTACCAAGATCATTAAAGAACAGTGGGCCATAGTGTCTGTGAAGCTACTTTGGAAGTTCTTAATTCAAGAAGTTGGTCAGAAGATTTAAATGACACCTTCATTGTTTTGATCCCCAAAGGTCAAAGCCTATTTTGTGGAGAGCAAGTCATGAATCTCTTCCAACCAAACTAAATCTGTTCAAAAAGCAAGTGGTTGATAATCCAAACTATCCACTATGTCTTAACGATGAAGTAAGTGTGGAGCATGTCATTTGGAGTTGTTATTCAGCACAAGATGTACGAGAATTTTGCTCAAGGAAAAGACAAAAGTGCAAGCTAGAAAATGACTCATTAATGGGAATGGTAAAAAAAATCTTTTTTTTTTTTTTTTGAGTGATGATGAAGTTGAAGAATTTGCAACAGTGGCTCATAAAATATGGAAGATGAGAAATTCTTTTGTATTTGAAGAATCGTTTTTGCATTCAGGCACTCTGGTGAACAAAAAAAGTCAAGCTATTGAAAGACTATAAGCAGCTGGATAGAGCAAGCGTTACCAGGAATGCTAATACCGCCCACGCTGACCAATCTTGGTAATCCCTTCCAGAAAGTTTTATGAAAGTCAACCGGGATACAACTCTTGACAAGGCAAAATGTACGATTGGCATTGGAGTTGTTGTTCGTAACTAGGAAGGCAGGGTGGTGGCTACTCTTAAAATGCGAAGATTACTATACCCAAATATTTTTCTTGCAGAATCCATCAGTGCTTTACAAGCTGCTACTCTTTGCTTGAAACTGGAGTTAAAGCATATCATATTGGAGGAGATTCATTGCAAGTTGTTAATGCAATTAAGGCATCTAAAGAGAGGTGGAACAATACAAGAATGATAATTAATGATATAAGGAAATCCTTTCAATGGTGGATAACTGGTTTGTCCAGTATCTTCCAAGAGGTACCAACAATGTAGTTCATGCTTTAACTAAAAATGCCTTAGGGTTAATGATGATTTGATTGATCAGAAAGACTTTCCTCTTTGTATTTCTTCCTTCTTCTAAGGAGTAATGAAAACATAATTTTCATAAAAAAAAAAAAAAGAAAAAAGAAAAAAAAAGGTTCTTGCTTGGGCTATATGATGCAGTTCATCTAGCTTATGCTTGGCATCTGCTGAAACTTTGAAGTGTTTATAGGCCAATGGTGATTCCCTATATAAATACTCTAGTGAACTGGCATGTAATCAATAGGTGCTCTATAGTTTGTACTGTACCTCGCACATACATACAGGGCATAGATGTTAATTGCCTTTTGAAACCAAAGCAGTGTAGTTTTGTCACTTTACAGTATTTAGAAATCAAAGCAGTGTAGTTTTGTCACTTTACACTATTTAGCCTCCATTTAGTTACTGAACTCAGTTGAGTTCAGTCTAATTTCAAGTTGAGTTTAACATCTAAACACTCAATTTTCAAATTACTAAACTCATCTCAACTCAAAACTTTCTTACATGTGGAACCCACAACCTTTTTCAACTTAAAACATATACATGTGACCCGCAACATTTTTCAATTTCTTATAAAAAAATACTAAATTCATCTTAACATTTAAACATACATTAAACTCAGTTTAGATAGATCCCACATAACTCCATTCCTACTCAACTCACTATTATTCATAAAGAATTTAACTTAGCTGAGTTTAGTTCAACATCTAAACGTAGCCTAACTCTCTTGCCGCGAAAAGAGTGAGACGAATCTTGTATGTGCGCTAAGGGATTCCCTTTCTTAAGAGTACTGGCATTCATCAGAAGCCAATGCATCTTTAAAATTTAAAGAAATGTAGATAAAATGATCTATATTGACTTTTTCAAAAAGTAAAAGTTTGATTTATGAGCTACAATTATTTTAAGTACAATTTGAAGATGTACTATTCATTTTCAAAAGTAATATTTTATTGTAAAAATTACTCCACCTGCTTTGCTTTTCAATTTTCATTTCCCAAGATTTTCAGTTTCTCGAACGACCTTTCATTTTCATTTTTGTGTTTAGTTTTGAAATATGTTGAAAGAAGAAATATTATTATTAATTAATATATAATTAGTGTAATTGCAAAATATAAAAAATAAAATAAAATATTATTATTAAAAAAATATTATTATATTATTATTTTAACTAATATGAGGTTATGGTTAGAGAGGTTTTAGATTTGTAAAAAGAGTTAGCTTACTCTGTCACCCAGAGTAGCCCGCTCAATCTGACTGCTAGGCCAAATTCAACATTTTTTTTTCAATTTTTTTATACACATTTTCTTATCATTTTAAAATATTTAAAAAAAAATTCAATACATTAATAGTCACTTCCTTAACTATTAAGTAAAAAAAAAATTAAAATACAAAAGGTATCAATATGAGCAGGCAAAATGAGTGGGCAAAATAACATTTTTCTTATTAAAAATATGTACTTTTTATAAACTTTTAAAGATGAATTTAACGAAGCCAATACTATTGTTCTAGCTAAACCAACAAACATAAGAAAATGACAATTTTTCTTCTGCGTGATTTCAACCCGAAGGAACTCCCCTCGCACCCCCCTTTGTCGAATCTCAACCTGAAAGAACTCTCACGAATCGTGTTGGTGCCCCTCTCTTCTAGCAAACACAATCAATTTGTCAACAATACAAATTATAGTAAGCTTCTTCATCTTAGAACTCCAAGAACTTTTTCACTTTTATCACACATGTAAAAATTACACCATAAAATGCAACCAATAAACAACCACAATCAATTTGCCAACAGACCAATAAACAACATTTTGATCCCCAAGATCATCGTGAGCAGAGGTTTGGTTGAGGAATTTGAAACAAGAACTAGTTACATGAGTCTACTCACCACTAGTTTACATGAGTCTACCCACCCATAAATGGTTATCGCCGGTGTAAAGGGGGTTGAGTTTCGATGAAGGGGGGTTCTGAAGGGGACCGACTCCCACCGTCAGCCACGTCGATGGGTTGAGCTTCGACAAAGGGGTGGTTTCTGGGGATGCGGCTTCGGTGGAATAAGGAAGAAGAAAAGGAGATGACCTGCCGCACTGTGAGAAACACGCTCGAGGTCGCGTTCGGCCTACCGCACCGTGAAGTCGAGCTTCGTTGCGGCTCTTGGTCGATCTCCGTCGCACAAGTTGGGTAGGGAAATTTCCGGAATTGAGGACTTTGGTGGAAGAGGGAAGAAGAACAGGAAAGGGGCTCGTGCATTTGCAGAAAGGGGCTCACTTGATTATTTGTGATTTAGCTTATTTTTCTTTCAATGTGTTTTCTTATGTTGAGTTGAATGGAATGTTGTTTTTTATAGGATTATAGCTTACTGGTCTGAAGCACCTTCCAAATACAAGGATTTTTTGTCTTCGATCTTAAAGACGGGACCTTGAGCTACGGTGGAAATATTCTCAATTTTTATTTATTTTATTTTATTATTATAATTTTTTAAAATTTTTATATAAAATATAATTAATAATTTAATAATTTTAAATTTTTAAATAATAATAATATTTTAATAATATTTTATTCAACTAATCTATAATTTTTTTTTTTTCAAAATTCTGCTTTCGTAGTCCGAAAATATAAAATTTATAGTCTGCATCGAAATACTTTCATATAAATATATCAAAAAAATAATTAATACTTTTTAACTTTTTCTTAAAGTTGTAACATCATTTGTGTACAATAAAACTCCGTCAAAAATGTTTCCTGCTCCCACGAGATTTTCGTCAGAGATTCGTTCCTGTACTCCCCCAATATCTTTCGTGATGGTGACCGGGCAAACAGTCTTATCCAATTGCAATCCTGGATTTTTTATCCATCATTTAAAATACATAATTAAAACTCATTTTTATTTTATTTTATATATATTAATTTTTACAATATATCATATTCATTTATATATTTTTTATATTATTTAAATATCATTTTATATCTTTTTAAATATTTCATTTCTATTGATAAATTTATAATATCCATATAATATTTTATATTTACAATTTATTTTTATATATAATATAAAATAATTCAATCCTATACACATAAAATAAAAATATAAAAAAATTAATTTAAAAATATTTTCAAAATAATTTAAAAAAATAAAATAAAATGTGATTTAAATGATTAATAATAAAAACAATTTACATGATAAAAAAAAGACTAAATAAAATATCAATAATAAAAAATATTTTACAGGATCATGTAACACGGGTTATTATAATTAATTATATTTTACAGATTTCGATGTAAATCTTTTTTAAAAAATTCTTTAAATAATTTATATTTTTTTATGTAATACAAAAGGCTCTAATGAGTTCTTAATGGAAAGTCCGTAACATACTTTTTTTTTTTTTTTGTTTTTTTGGTTTGAACAAGTACGTAACATACTTGCTTGGACGCGACACATGTTTCACCAAATCATGGTACCGCCGCGAGAAAATTAAAAAATAAAAATTCGGGATTACAAATAAAGGGATAATAAAAATGATTTAATAATTTAAAAAAGAATTTAATCACAGAAATAGATTTACGTTTAAATTGTGAAGTAAATACGCTGTATAGCTGCATCACCTAAGCATACTTTGGTCCAGAATATGCATGCTCATTCTCGTGGGCTATGAATGAACTCACTTTCTTCGTAATGGAGCATGCCGTAGCTATTAGTAGGTCTATACCATTCACTTCCTCACGTCATAAACAAAAAATGCAAAAATAGAACGGAAAATACGTAGTTCTACCCATTAACAACTATTAAACAGACCCGAAAAAGTTCAATACTTCCATTCCAATCTTAAAGCTAAGCGGCCATGGACGCGCCGCATATAGCATAACACACAGCAGAGTGTCAAAGACACAGAATAAGATACCAAACTGAACTTATTTTTCCAAGCAAGACAACCCTATGGCATAATCTAGGTGTCTAGTGGCAGAAGATGATCTTTAGCTCACGTGGCGAAGAGCACTCGTGCGTGAGAGATGGGCTGTCATGTGCGTACGTGAACGTGGCTGGACATGCGTGCTTGAAGAACTCAGAGAAGCTCGATGCCCGACACGTCTGCGGGCTGTTGTAGTGGTTCCTACAGCAAAGCTCGTCTGTCCCAAACGCCTCGCACCCACTCTTACATGCCACGACCGGACCGTGACCCGGTGGCGAACGGAGCTGCAACCTGCCGGGACACGTGGCGAGAAGGTTGGCGCGACAACCGACCACGGGGCACAGGCCCTTGCCCTCGTGAGGGGTCACCGTCATGGGGACGTTAAAGCCATCGACGAGGCTCACGGCGTAGGAGGAAAGGTCGGTGTGGCCGTGGTGGAGGCTGAACTGAGCTAGCGTGGCCGGGGAGGCGCCGCCTAGGCCGTTGCACTCGAGCTGACCACCGCAGTCGCCGGTGGCGCACGAGAAGTGGCCGTGGTTGTAGCTGCAGCCAGTGCGAGCCCAGATCCGGCCAGACCAATGCTGGGCCGGGGCGGGAAAGGAGCGGTGGGTCAAGGTGTTGAGCGTGAAGCCGCCACGCTCTAGGACGGCGTGGCCGGAGTTGGGCTGGATTGCAGGCCAGACCGTGAAAGGGCAGTTGTTGACCAGGGTTAAAATAAACTCTGGGTGGTGAGGTGTGGCTTCGGTGAAGATGCACAGGATAAGAAATGTGGCAGTGAAAAAGAGGGTAAAACGCAGAGAGGTAGAAGCCATTTTCTTGACGTGAGAGAAAAGCATATGGTTTGCTTGGAGTTTTATAGGCAAGATGAGGAAGGAGCTAGCTTCAAGCTCCAATTGATAGCGATTTAAACTGTGTTCTTAATGAGAGTGGAAAGACTAAACTGTCCTTATGATTGGTGTAATTTTAAAAACTTTCATCTGCAAAAGGTTTTGCGTTCTTCGCATACAGTATACGAAGTGCTGTGTCTCTCTGTGGGCAGTTGTCCTACGGCCCTCTCTCGTTTTTCATCGCCGCGAACTGTAGTGGTCAGAATTAACAAGGCACACAGGGATAGTTACCCTACAACATTCTTCCTTTTAGAAAAGGCTATTATTTTCTACTTGTAGGTATGTTAAGCCTGTGTACTTTAAATTAGTGAAAATGGTCCAAACAGGTGGCGTTTGAAAACGCGGTGCATGCGCCAGGGAAAAGCAGCGTTGTTTTTGAGGCGGACAGTCGCGACAAACACGTTGGCAAAAGAGGATAAGCTGCACCGTCTCCGAGGTCCCTGTTGTCTGTATTCGCTGTAAAAGTAAGGAAACAAAACTCGAAAAACAATTTTTTTTTTTAAAAGGAATATTTTCTTTCTCGGTTGCATGTATGCTTGTTTAATTATATACTAATCTATTTAGTTAGTCATGTCCGAAATATGATTTTCTTGGGTCGGTCCATCTTTGACTGCTGGTTTACAACTTGAACAGGATATATCCTTACTAAGCATTTTTTTTATTAGATTTTGTTGTGAGTTTTAAGACACCATCGCCCAGGCCAGATTGAAGTACTGGAACTCTAGGGAGGAAGGAACATGCACGTGCACGTAGTAAATTAGCGAAGAAAAATTCTTTGTATCTGCCGATTGCTCAACACATACATTCTACACTCAACTTTTCACACGTAATAAAATCCACATTTTGTTTAAAAGAAAAAACTTGCCACGTAGGGATGTGTATTGTGTGCGGCTGATCTATAGTTTAGCTCATTAGCGAAAAACTTGAAGGCGGTGCATTTCTTTTGATTTCTCTTGTTGTTGGAACCCGGAAGCCAGAATGGAAATTACAAGAACTGAAGGATGTGTACATTAGGGGTGTGTATCCGGATCTGGATCCGGATTGTAAAATCCGGACGGTTATCCGTCTGGATTAATCTGAAAAAAGTCCGGGCGGATAATTGGATTTAATCCGGATATCCGGTTTGTAACTGGATATCTGGATTTTTCACTATAATCTGATTTTTTTTTTTTTTTTTTTGTGTTGTATACCACAATCTGGATTATTCAATATAAATCCGGATTTTTCACTATGATCCGTGTTGTTATTACTTTTTTCCTTTTTTTTTAAAGAACACTAAACTTAAAAGAAATGTTTTTATAGCACTTGTTTTTTTAAAAATAAAAATCTAATTTGCTTAAACTGCCCAAATTTTGTTTTTAAAATAATTTCAACACTTTTTAAAAGATTTTTATATAAAAAAATAAATTAAAGAACAAAATAAATAAACATTATTGTTGTTACATCACAATGCAAAATATAAATTTACAAAGAACAAAAGAAATAATAATACATCACAACTAATTAAACTAAAACATAAATTTACAAAGAACAAAAGAACTATTAATACATCACAACTAATTAAATTAAAACATAAATTTAGAAAGAACAAAAGAAATAATAATACATCACAACTAATTAAACTAAAACATAAACTTACAAAGAACAAAAGAAATAATAATACATCACAAAATGCATTAGTCTTCACATCTTGAATCTGGAATTGGGGAGAAATTTTATACTGGACTGTCTCTCCATAAGCTGCCAACAACATCAATTACAACAGAAAAATGAAAACTAGAATGATTAGAAACAATAAGTCAAAAAGAATAAGAGAATAAAACTTGAAACAAAACCTCACAAAGACAATGCAATAATTACTATCTTTCAGCTTTAGTTCTTGGGTCTTTATCACCAAGAAAAAGTCTCTTCTTTCTTCTAGGAGCACTCTCAAAATAATGTATATGCTTTTGCAAAAGTTGATTTAACAGAACCAACAATGACATCAAATATAATCAGTGAGAAAGAGGGTGAGATTACAGATAAAAGCTCAAACAAGCTTGGCCAATTAAACAAATCTGTCGTACCATAATGACCCAAGTTCACTGTGCAGAAGATTCAAAAAGCACTGCATAACTTGAATAATTATGCAGGAGTTATGCTAATTATTAATAGTTTTTGTGATCTAAAATTGTACAAAAACCAGAACCAATGTAGTCATGTACATTTCATCTTTTCTAAGAACTAAAATAACAAAGCAAAAGTGAAAATCTCTTAAGGAATCCATAAGAAAACATTGAGTCCTCCAGTCCCCAACATAACATACATTCAATATCTACTTTTTTTGCCAATCGATTATTCAAATAATAATTAATTAAAAAGACAATCTGAAGTGTGTAGGATAACAGAACTTCATCCCTAAACTTCACGTGGGGTTTTCTCGGTGCCTAAACTCATCCCTGAACTTCTTATACACAGTGAACAACAGAACTTCACGAAGGAAGATTGGCTGCCATACATAAATATATCACTATGGTTCTTTGCTTGGACCTCAAATTGCTTGTGAGAAGAATTAAACAATATTATCTATAAATTGCATAACAACTCGCCTTTGCCAATATATTATCTGAAGTAGGAAAAAAAAAATTCTCTTATTCTCTCTTTCATAACTCGGTTTCATCGTTTATAACCAAACCCTAAAACACCCAATAATACAATAAAACTCTAAAACAAAAAAATCCCAAAACACCCATCATTTACAGTTTCAGAGTAGAGAAATAGAGATGACCATACCGTAAAGAAACTGACAGAGTAGAGAAAGAGAGATGACAGAGTAAACACAGATCTAATCTAAACCAAATCTATACTCTGAAATTTCAAAAACCCCATAAAACGTTCAAATCTGGAATGGGAACCAAGACTCACAAATCAAATGGATATGGACTCAAACAAAAACGAAAACCCAGATCTAATCTATCCAAATCTACACAGATGGATTTTCGTAGTGTTTTTCAGGAAGGAACAGAGCTACACAGATGGATACAAATGGAGAGTTCAAGTTGAGAGAGAGAAGAATATACCGTAGGCAAACGACGTTGAGAGAGAGATGGGCAAACGGTGAACGGCAGTCCTCGCGGTGACGGCTAGGGTTTCTAATTTTCAAAAGTTAGAACTTGATCGATAGAGAGATAGAGTCGAGTGTCGAGGGTCGAGTGTGAAATGAGAGAGAGGAGTAGAAGATCAAATTAAAAGGATCAGTGGTAACAAAACGGTGCGTTTAAAAATATTAACAGACCTTTTAAAACAGACCCCCGTTACAGATATCCGGTTTAAAAACCGGATCCGTAACTGAATCCGGGCGGGTATAATATTTTTCTACCTGCTCGGATTTTCTACACCCCTAGTGTACATTAGCATATTAAAGAAACTTAGGCCTCACTGCATTCGGCAACCCTCTTGTGGTTGGATCGATATTGTGCAACGGCGAAGCCAACTCTTATTAGAGAGAAGCTCTATTCTCTCTAAAAAAACTCCCAAAGATATGAAAATAGCAGGGGGGAGCTTTTCCCTCCCTCTTCCCTCTTATTTCTTCTTTTTTCTTTTATTTTTAAGTGTTTTTTCAAGGCTAAATATGGAGGAAGGCCGATCTACTGTTTTCCAGCATCTGGCAACCACCACGTACCCCACCATGGACTTCCCAAGGCGCAGATTCTTCAAACTCATGAAAAAATTTGCTGAACGAAATAGTGCGTGAGCCAGACGCGCGACCCAAAGTTTTGGGTCACGAGTGCATATAACCCACGCGCGACTGTTATGGGTTTAGGACCACCGACTGCTTCAGACTAGACTGTCTACCACACCTCTAGGGTGGTGTGTGGCCCTCACGCGCCATCACAGCCGCTGCTTGTGTATTTTTTGGTTCCTCCAAGATTGAAAATGCGGATCCTGCTCTTCCCAAGATACGATTCGATTTTCTCATGTATTTTTACTTTTTGCACTGTCTTTAGTTTTTTAGAAAACTAGAAAATCAAAAGCATCGTCTCTTTGGACCTTAGTTCGAAGAGTTGTGTCCTCCTTTCCGCTTTAGATGGAGTGTGAGATTTGGTGCATCCTACTCCGCCTAGTCGGGGTAGTGGGCTTCATTACCTCTATCATGGACAAAGGTAATAATGATGGACAGCTCCAATCAATCTAGAGTATACCGAGTGGAGACAATCAAATAGACTACTCAGAGAATAGATCATCGGTACTTTGATAGAGGAAACTTTAGGTCTAGTCATTGGGCTAGACACCACGACACAAATCTGGCAAACTCTCAAGGAAGCATATGCCCAAGCCTCCCAAGAGTGTCAATTCCAGTTGCAGCAACAATTATGCTATATGCGTAAGACTCCCAACATCATTTCTCTCAATGATTATTTGAGAAAATTTAAAGAGTATTTGTGATAGTTTAGCAACCATTGGTGCCCTTGTCCACGACAAAAATAAAGACTTCTCTCTCGTTAATAGCCTTGGCCCCAAATGAGAACTTCTTACTACAGCCATGCTCAAACCACCCATACCCTCATATACAGAACTTATTCATCTTTTGCAAAGCTATGAAACCAGGTTTCCTCTACATGATATCGAGACAACTACTCAAGTTGCCTTATATTCCAATAAGACTCATCGTTCCAAACGAAACACTAGACCACAAGGCCCCAACTCTCGTACCCAGACACGCCATTTTAACTCTCAAGGAAAGGGCTTTCATCCTCAACAAACAAAACCCCCCAATGGTTCTAGTGCTCCTTCTCAAAACTCAAGTGGTGCTCGTATCTTAACTTGTCAAATTTGTGGAAAAAAGGGACATGCAGCTCGTCGATGTTGGCACCGATTTGACAAAGCATATCAAGACACTAACATCCCTCAAGCTCTAGCCACATTGACTATATCTAATGGCGCTGATGAAGAATGGATGGTTTGGCGCATATGATAGCCCACTCAGGTATTTTGCAAAACTTACGTCCCTATCATAGTCATGATCATATCATGGTAGGGAATGACACCATGCTTCCAATTACTCACATTGGTGACACCCATGTTGGTAACCTTCCCGAATCTTTTAAATTAGATAATTTTTTATTAGTTCCTAAAATTGAAAAAAATTTACTTTCTATTGAGCAATTAAACCACTAATTACTCTATTAACTGTGAGTTTTTTATTTTTTTTATCATGGATTTACTCTAAAGGACAGGAGCACCAACAAAATTTTACTAAGAGGCCACAAGCAGGGTAATCTTTATAGCCTTGGCACTTCTTTGGAAGCTCATTTTTCTATGCTCTTTGGCATCAACAGTTGGGAAATCCTCAAGTTGAGACCATCCAAACTCTTCAATCTCTTGGCTTAATAAAAGTCAGTGTCTTCATGGGATATAGCAATAAGCACAAAGGTTATAAATGTTTTTCCCATCCCACTAGACACATGTATATCTCTCGGCATGTTCTTTTTGACGAGGAGTCTTTTCCTTTCAAACACCATGGTAACCTTCATTGCCCTCGTACACAACTGCATACTATTTCCATTTTTCGGGACCTCAATTTTCCTCAAAGTTCTCCTCATTCTAAAGTAGTGACACCTATATCTAGTGACACTCGTATGAATCACAATCCACACTTTATCCCCACTAACAATCCCTAACCATTAAATCATACTTTACCCATGGCCATCATAGATACGTTTACACCTGCATGCCAAGCACCAAGTGTTACCATTTATTCTCCCACTTCTCCTTCCCATGCTCCTATGGCCATCTCACCCAATAACACACATCCTAGCCCCATTGCACCACTTGAACGCATGTCATCCATTGAACCCTTGTCATTTATTGAACCCATGGACTCCTCACCCTCTGATTGTCCTACTCTCATCAATGAACCAGTGCACCACTCTTCACCTTCTATTGGTCACCTTCATCATCTAAACCCCCATCATCACATGCTCAACCTTTCCAAGGTCGGTATTCACAAACCTAATCCAAAGTACGCCAAACTTCATGATGTTATACCTATTTCCCAAGAGCCTAAAAAGTATTCGTTCCACATTAAAACATGAAGGCTGGACTCATGCCATGCATGAAGAATTAGAAGCTCTGGACAAAAAAAACAATACTTGGACCCTTGTTCCCCATACCCCTGAGATGCATATCATTGGTAGTACCAAGCTTAAAGCCATTGGCTCTTTGGACCGTCTTAAAACACGATTAGTGGCTAAAGGCTATCATCAGGTTCATAGCATTGACTACTCTAAAATTTTTTCTCCTATCATTAAATTTGGTACAATCCGTACTATTCTTATTGTGGCTTTAGTTAGAAATTACGATATTCGTCAGTTATATGTCAAAAATGTTTTCTTACATAGTTTCTTGACTGAGTCTGTTTGTATGGACCAATCTCCTGGATTTATTAACCAAGAGCTTCCGGATCATGTGTGCAAACTTAATCGAGCACTCTATAGCCTCAAGTAGGCTCCTCGGGCATAGTTTGATCGATTTAGTACTATTCTTTTAGAATTTGGATTCTTTTGTAGTCTTTCTGACCCCTCTTTATTTACTTGTCATTTATCTCATGGATCTATTTTTTTTTATTACCATATGTGGATGGTATTATCCTCATTGGCTCTAACCCCATGTTGCTAAATGATTTTGTTACTACTCTTCATCATGAATTTGACATGAAAGATTTAGGGCCCTTACATTATTTTCTTGGCATTCAAGTGACTCGTACTACTAAATGTTGTCTCAGACAAAATATGCCTTAGATATTCTTGATCGTGCCCAGATGACGAATTGTCAACCTATGCCAACTACTATGACTCAAAAATTAAAAGATTCTACCAATGCCACCTCATAGTCAAATCCCTCACGCTATCGAAGTATTGTTGGTGCTCTCCAGTATCTCATGCTTACCAGGCCTGACTTAACCTTTTCTAAGTGTGAACTTTTTCTCGCACTTCATGCACAATCCAACAGAGGCTCACTATCAAATGGTCAAGCGCATTCTCCACTATATTTAAGGAACAACCAACTTTGGCATTGAACTTCATTCCAACTCATCACTAGATTTGACTGCTTTCTCTAATGCTGATTGGGTTGGATGCATCGAGACTCAATGCTCCACCACTGATTTTTGCACTTTCATTGGTACCAATTGCATTTCTTGGTGTGCAAAAAAACAAAATATTATATCACGTTCTAGTACTGAAGCAAAATATCGTGCTATCGCTCAGACTAGTGTTGAATTGATGTGGCTTGCCTCTCTCCTCCATGATCTCAAGGTGCCACTTCAAAAGACTCCAACACTATTTTGTGACAATCTTAGTGCTCTTCATTTGACTTGCAATCCATTGTTCCATGCTCTTAGTAAATATATTGAGATAGATTATCACGATGTCAGAGAATGTGTGGCTCTTGGACTTCTTCAAACTCAACATGTTTCTTCATCCATGCAATTGGCTGACATTTTCACCAAGTCGTTATCTCGATTTGCTCTTACACATTTATGTAACAAATTCAACCTCATAGATCGGCTCAGTTTGCAGGGGGATATTGATAATAAAATAAAATCTGGTCAACCAGGAGGCTCCAACGACAGTACCATGTTTCCTAACCAAGACCAAGCAAATCACTCAACGGAACCAACTTTCCAAAACAAGCAGAGCACCAACCAAATAGCTCACCAACGACGCAATGTTTCCTAAACAAGATTTATGAACGTTGCACCAAATCCTCTGCAGAATGTTGCTTTCCTTTTTCTCTTCTATAAATGTATAACAGTATATATATAGGCAGCTTGTAAAAGACATTTGAATATATAAAAAACAGAGTTAACAAAACCATATTATTATTAGTTTTTTAGGCATAAAGCCAAGATCCCTCCTGTTACTTCTTTCATTTCTTTTCCATGAGGTTTTGATGGGATGTTAGCTAATTTTGTGTTGTCAAGGCTGGCCCATTTGAATGATGTTTTTGGGCCACAATAAGCAAAATTCTTGGATCTGCTGGGTAAAAGCTTATTGGCTCCTTTTCATGTAGGCTTTGATATTTACTACCCATGGGCCATGTCATCATCTAACGCTTAATTCGTGCAAGTTCTAAACAAGCTCACATTTGAGAGTAAAATTTAAAGTCCTCTTTTCATTATTACCCGGCGTATTGGCCTATGGCCCCATCTGGGCATTGACACATCTACATCAAGCCATGGATTGCACGATCCTAATCATGACTTGGGTGATTTCCCATCTTAATGATTATCAACCAAACATTCATTTTATTTCTTCTCTTTTTGGGATTTCTTTGTGGTAGTCTTCTTATTAAATGTCTCATCCTTGCCAAAGCCAAAATCTTCGGGTTAAAATTTATATTAAACTCATTAGTGGATTGGTGATTAATGTAGGTGGAAATCAATCTAAGCCAAACAAGTTACTAGCACCTTCCAAAAAAAAGGAAAAAAAAAAAAAAAAAAAAGGAAGAGGAAGAAACAAGAAAGTATAATTTACGATTTGCCTTTGCAATCAAAATTTAGTGTATCCTGGCTATATGTGGTTGTTGAACCAAACTCAGCTTATCTCAAACCAATTATTAATGAAACTCATTACTTTTTCAATTTCCTATAAAAAAATTAAACACATGTCAACCTACTTTATACATTTTGCCAATCATACAATAAACATTGCCAATCATTTTGCTACAGAATCTCTCCTTTTCATTTGAAGCCTTCTAATGACCAAAGGAAACTAAAGCATCATGGACTCGGAACAGGGTGAGTTTAACTCGGGATAAATTAACAAAATAGATCAAATCCTGCTTTCATAAAACATAGAGTGAAGAATGAGTTCTTGGGTTTAGGATGTGCAACTCAGGCTGAGTCCAAGATCAGGGAAAGTACAAGAAAGAGAGAACCATGAATCCAAGCCATAAGACCCTCATAGGAACAAAACACATGACAATATCAGGGAGCTCAATCATTTAAAAATAAATTGGGGGGTCCCTACATACCATACAGACAGCATGGCTGAAGCCACTCAAAATAAAATGAAAACAAGTACTTAAGAAATCTATCGTGGATGCAATGATACCTGAGAGTAGTCAATCTTCAATGAGGAAAAGCTAGCTCCATTCCTGATCTTATCAGATCAGCTTGTAGTGGCATAGGATTCCCAAGCACTTTTTAACAAACATTCCCACAATTTTGTTTTTTCAAGTCTTGTTATGATTTCTTCATGCTTCTTCTTCAAACACAATAATAAAAGCTTCCACAGGCAGCATGCGCAAAAATGAGAAGACTCACTCCAATCCATCTTATCTTGGCATGGCTCTTGCTTGCAGCTTCTCAATACCCTTGCTTCACCATGAGTGTCCAACCTGTCGAATCAGGTAAGCCAGTACCCCATTTTCCCCTGCTCAGTATGCATCCATCTCTTTTACTGATAGATTGCTCTTTACTTTATATGATAACACTGAAATACAGAGGAAAACAAGCCAGCAGACCATTTGTTGTTGCAGGCACTAATGTACCTTGCCTTTTTGTTTTTCTGAATGCTGAACACAGTTCATTTGAGGCTCAAACAAGGGCAACCAAGCTCAAGGTCGCACAATGGGGATGCCTCACCTAGTCGGGTAAGAACAAGAAGCACTCTATTTTCAAGTTCAATTATTCTCTCATTTATATGGATAATAAGTTAATGCATATGGCCTGCACTCATTGATCAGTCCAATGACCAAAAACGGGTTAAAGGAAAGAAGATTCATAAGACTCCGTCGGGCCCCAACCCTGTGGGGAATCACCGCCCGCCGTTCAGACATAAATAGATGGATGCACTTGTACGTGCTGCAAAAGCTAGTAGAAGTTAGAAGTTTTAGTTTTACAGCACATTTCGAGGATTAAAAAAGGTCAGATATATGCATGTAGCTTGAGAAGCTGTGTCTTTGGGGGTGTTGTGCTTGTATAAAAATGGAAATTAGTTGGGGGTGTGTCTTATAGAAGCCTTTATTCAGAGCAATTGGTCATGTTTATCATAGAATCACCATAAGCTGAATCCCCAGTAAAATGTTCAAACATATGATTTAAAATCCAGCATATGAAGGCTCAAAAGGAAAGAAACCAAGGCATAAAATTTATTTACAGAACAATGTTATGGTTCTCATGCCTTGTAACAGAGGTAAAGGGGCCCAAGAGGTTCATATGTTTTACCACATCAGCGGATCCCCCCTGTTTGCAAAATGGGTATATTTCTACACATCTCAAAAGGGTATTTTGTCTTGTCCCGAAAAGAAAAAGAAAAAAGACATTAGGACCAGCTCTAAGGCCAATATGAGTTAAGAGAGACCCTCTTTAGAGAGAGAGAGAGAGATGATAGTATGAATATCTCGAGACCAAATGCAGAAAAATCAGTCTCCATAGAATCACCATGAAGGTCATTTTCACCACTAATTTGTAAGTTTTGCTATTTATGTTCTACGATATGAACTTCATCAACATAAACTCATGTTGCTTCACACGATCTTCCAAGAATGAGAATTGCACTGATACAGAGCTTGAAATGCTGTGTCGCTTCATTTTATAGTAAGAATTTTAGGGCCTCCCCATTTTCTAAAGGTAATTAATTACTCAAAACACGCATAACAATCGTGGTGGCTAGACCTTGCTTAAAATAACAAGGAACGTGGAGATCGACTTAAGATGAATGAGCCGACATAAAAAAAAATGGCCACTATATATTAACCAAGATACAATTTGCTGAGATATACAGGACTCAACATAAACTACAAAATATAGTACATTGTCTCTCTATACAGCACGCTTCCGCTTTGATTGCTTGCTCCGCCTTGGGCGTGGATAATTTGGTACATCTTTACCGCTACTAGGAGCATATGCTTCTTCAAGAGCCTCCTCACCCTGTCAAAATCTCTATGTTAGTTCTAAAATCATGTGTTAAGAAAAAGAAAACCAGGTAAGAATGCTGTTTACAAGATAAAACTATGCACCCCAACTTCAGATCATAATTGAGTTGGAAGCTGTCAAGATTGATATTGATTCTCCATTCCAAATATAAAATAAAGCAGTTGCAAAGTGTTTTTTAGTATACGTGCCCTTATTTGTTTAGGACTATGTTCACATATGGATCAACTTCGATCTTGAAATAAAGGCACCCGGCCTGATTTTCACTTCATCGTCTCTTTGCAATATGTATACCAATATGCCATTGTTCCTCTCACTGGGGTTGTAGGATGGTGAGACAGGAGAACTTCCTCCTCATCTGTGGTCTTCCCTTTATCAAATACCATTTAGATAATCCATACACGTGCATGCAGGCACCAGACACAAATACAACACAGCTTGTTTTCTTTATTGTTTGGTGTTAAGCCAAAGACCAATCAATGTCAACTTCACAACAATAGCTGAAATGACGAACTAGAGGTAGTGGAACCACCAACTGCCACCAGGATGTCAACACTATCAGCTCATGATCATGCTGCCATATGAATTCTGCATCTTCCATTCGTTGGTCCAATAAATTTTACTGATGAGCCTAAACATTCAACTAGTACGCTCTTTTTGTTTTAAAGGATAAAAATATAATTTAAAAAAAAGTAGCAGTCATCATACAATATCAAAATTGCAATCAAGATGGAGGGTTATCTGCTCATGTGCATGAGTATCATAACAACAGAAAACGGAGCTCTTTCATCTTTGCTTCTTTATTTGCATTAACAGTTACTCACAAAAAGAAAACATGATATTGTTGCATAATAAAATGCTTTGGGACAACAGCAGCAATACTCCAACTGAATGGATAGTAAGAAACTAGAAGTTGAGTTTTACCTTATCCTTAGTCTCTTCATCTGGATCATCCTCAGAATCAGATGTCAAAGCCAGATTCTGAACATCTTCAGTAGGCAAGGCCTTGCTCAACTTTTTCTTATTTTCTCCTTCTTTTAACTGCCTAAACCTGTTGGTTGCCATTTTTTACCAGTAAGAAAACTTTGAAAAAGCTGAGGATGCTAGTATGCATTCTGTAATGTAAAACTGACCTCTCGCCAGGCTGTACTGGCTGAGAAGCTGATCGTTTTGCACGTCCCGCTGTAATGATTCCACCAGCATTCTCAGCTACAACAGGCTTTGCACCACCTAATTTGCGCAACCATACTTGTTGAGCAGTGCTGAGAACATTGTTTGTAAACCTAACAATCACACAATAAATTTATGAATTAACAAACAAACAAGTTTGTTCAGAATACATAGTTTATAACGTCCATGCATAAAGCTTAAAAAGGGAGAAAAGGAAATATATCGGTCAATCACCCTATGATTTAACTTTGTAGCACAAAATATCTAATGCAATCAGTTCATGACATGTTAGTTGTTACGAGAGCAATCGCAAAGAACCTGCCGAGCAACATACCATGTACCAGACAATAAAAAAAGAACTCAAAATTGAACCCAGGATGTTTGAGTCTAACTTTCATCCCAAGCCCACCCTTTGACCATTCGGCTACACCCAAAATAATCACAATGATAATAAATATATTTTATTAGTCCAATAGGGTGCATGTGTTCTTATAATCAATTGGATAGTCTGCTAATCTAAGTGTCAGAATCTTCTTTCTGGCATTAATTATTTATTTGAATTAAAATGAAATAACTAATGCTAGAAAGAAGATTCAGAGACACCCTATTGGACTGAGCAAACATATTTGTTATCGTGTTGAGAATTCTCAGCATAGTAGATCAAATCACAAAATTATGTGGCAGAATCAGTAGGTGCAACAAAATCATAAAAGGGTCATAGGGCTAACTCAAAGTTTTATACTATTTCATATTCTTGTCGGACATACAAACTACTCTGCATGTGTCAAAAGAGTGATATTTATACAAAGAGTGGTTGAGAAGGTGGAATGTAGATTGGTTCCTTGGAAAAAGTTGTATTTGTCTAAAGGTGGTAGGCTCACTTTGATTAAAAGTACTATTTCTAACCTACCCACCTATTTTCTGTCCTTGTTCCCGCTCCCCACAAAGGTTGCCAATTGTATTGAAAAGTTACAATGAGGCTTCTTGTGGAGTGGGTTGGGAGAAGAGTTCAAATTTCATTTGGTAAACTGGTCAATTGTCTGTCCTCCAATTTCCAGGGGTGGATTGGGAATTCGTAATTTGATGAAATTCAACCAAGTTCTACTGGGTAAATGGTTGTGGCGGTACCAACACGATAGGGGTGCCCTATGTAAGTCCGTTATAGATTCACAGTTTGGGGAGGCTTAGGGTTGTAAATGAACCAGTCTATTCGATAACCCGCTCGGTACTCGCTCAATTAAACTCGAATTGAACTCACTTGTGAAAGTGAAAATAGATACTTGATCGATTAGTAAATGACACATACCCGACAAAACTCGACTCGACTCGACTCGGCTCAACTAAGACTAGTTAAGGCCCGCTAGTTTATACCCGAGTCGACTCGTTAGTTCAATTCGATTAATGTTCATTCATATATTGATAAATATATGAATTACTTTTATAATTAAATATATAATATGTAACCTAATTAATTACTTACATCTCTATATATTGAATATACTTCATAGCTCTTTTATAATCTGTACAATAATTAGTTGATAAGATTTAATTATTTCATATACTAGTACGTGGAAACCATATATGAAGTAGATATATGCTATCATATTACGTGTATGTATTAATAATTTCTGTAGGCATATAATATATTGTTATTATGGATAAATATCAACTAGTTAGATATTAATTATTTATAAAATTTTAAAATCTAATAATTCAATAGAGGTTCTACTTGTTAGTCGTACAAATTCAATATTAGATTTTTTTATTTTTTATTTCTCTAATTTATTAATTATTAAATTTTATTCAAAAAAGAAAAAAATAAATAATTCGAGCCGAGCTCGAGCTCATTTTTGGGACGAGCTCAAGTTCGAGTTAGGAATTTAGCTTACCGAGTCGAGCTTGAACAAATAATAAATAAAAATCTCGAGCTTGGGCTCGAGTATTTTGAGTCGAGCCGAGTTCGGCAAGCCAAAGACAGGCTTGGCTCGGCTTGATTATAGCCCTAAGGAGGAATGGTGCTCGAATGAGGTAAGCGGCCCATATGGGGTGGGCTTGTGGAAATACATTAGAAAAGGGTGGGAGATCTTCCGGAGACATGAACATATTGTGGTGGGACAGTACTCATGTCAGATTTTGGTACGACAAATGGTGTGATGAACAAAGCCTCAAAGACACAGTCCTTGCCATTTTTGAGCTAGCACGAGCAAAGGATGCAGCGATAGCTGGCCTTCTGGTCTTTTCTAGTGGCTCCCCTCAATGGAATGTAGGTTTCATTAGGCAGCCCAAGATTGGGAGTTGGAGGCTATCACAAAGTTCTATGTGGCACTGTATTATGTAAGCATGACAGAGGGTACCATAGATAAGATGAACTGGAGCCCCTCCAAGAAAGATAGATTCACTGTCAGATCGTTTCATCATGTTTTAACGAGCTCAGGAATGACCACATTCCAATGGAAGAGTATATGGCAGACAAAAGCTCCTTCAAAAGCAGATTTGTTTTGTTTGTGGACAATAGCCTTGGACAAGATTCTTACCATAGATAATTTTAGGAAACGTTGGGTAATGGTGCTGGACTGGTATTGCATATGTAAGAAGAAGGGAGAATCAATAGATCATCTATTTCTACATTGCGAGGTGGCCAAGACCATGTGGGATTTTTTTTTTTTTTTTGCGGGAATTGGATTATCATGGGTCATGCCTCTTAGACTTGTTGATTTCCTTGCGAGCTAGAGAGGCCTTCGAGGTAATTCACAAGTGGCAGCAATCTGGAAAATGGTTCCTATATGTCTGTGTTGGTGTCTTTGGAGGAAGAGAAATGATAGAAGCTTCAAGGACCATGAGAGAACAATGGATGAGCTTAAAGTTTCTTTTTTAAAACTTTGTTCTTATGAGCGGGGGCCATTGTTGTTAACAGACTTAATGTCCATGATTTTCTACTTTCGGTGGTAAACCCTAGTTAGGTACTTTTCATGTATACTCCCCGTGTACTTGGGCTTTGCCTACTTTTATGAATAAAATTTTTTTTTTTTTTATAAGGTTTATGAATAAAACTTCTTGATTACCTATTTAACAAAGCAGTTATCAACAAAAGCATATGGAGGCAGATAATCCTGATGGGACTGATACAAAGAAATGAAAGTGTTAAATGAGAAACCAACCAGTAAATGGATAATCCTGATGGGACAGACAAGGAGAAGTAACCAATCATGAGTGGAAGAAACTTGAGAACAAGAAGAGTGTTCTTTTGAGATGGATCATCAGTCTGCCAAAAAAAGACAATTAAGGCTTCACGATACTTAGAAGGAAAAATTGAGAACAGAGAAATGAAAAGATTCAGGGAAGAGGCCAATGCTTTACCTGGGGAGGCTTCATGAGCTCCATCGAAACAAACTGAGAAACAACAAGGAGGACAGGCAAAACAAGGTATGCTGCAGTATCATTCCAGCCCAAAGGTGGATGGCCATCCTGCACGAAGAATTATGAATGTAAAAGCCAAATCAAATGCATAAACATGCAAAAAAACTTGGGCATTGAGTGCCATACAAGTAGAAAATACAACTGATAAATGAGGGCAGTATCCCTAACCCACTTTGTAAACTATGGACTTAATGCTGTAGATCCTCAAAGATACATGTGGAACACAGGTCATTCATATCCTAGGACATGCTTACCACCCATGAGATGCATCTACCTAACTAAAGATGGAAGCAGACAAAATAGGAAGAAACGTCAAACTGCCAACGCAAGCCTAAGCTTCCAAACTTCAGAAATGACCTATCTCTCTTCTTTTGGCTGCTAAGTCTTGGTCAAGGCACACAATAGAGGAGATTAAGAATGACAGGGAAGACAGGACAGTGTGGGAAACAAGCCACAATACCAAAAGCATCCTGATGCCTGACTACTGACCAAAAATCTCTGCTTCACTACATGTTTCAGATATGAGCCCCAAATTGAGAGCTCAAGCTAACACTTCCATGATTAGTTATTAAGATAAAAACATCCATAAAAATGGAGTTTAACTTAAGAATTGCTATGAAAGATTGAATGTTAGCAATATAATTAAAGACACTGCAATACAATTTTTAGCTCCATGAGCCATGTGAAAGTAAAGTGTAATTACCACAAATGGAAAAAGCCAAGAAACACCAGATCCACTTTGTCGAGCAGCAATTGAAGTTGGGCCACCCAAAGAGGGAATCCAAAAAAAACCTTCTGTCAACAGTCCCTTCAAATACAATTTTTACAAAAATTAGCAATGGCCAACTTTTTGTGAAGGTATAAGATTTATGTCCAATAACATCACCAAAACGATACTAAGATATTAACCTCTTAATTACCTCATTTGCCACATTTGAAAGAGCTTGATATAGCCCTATCCAGACTGGTATAGTAGCCAAAGTGGGGAAACAACCTTTGCACGAAAATCAATAAGATGTTAATATATGCATGTGTGTGTATAAGCTGATTAGTATTTTAAGGCCATCTGTGCATGACAATTAATATATTGCCATGGACAACATCAGAATTTTGAACTTTTGTCAGCCTAAAGACCAACGAAAAAATGAACATATAATTGGAATAAGAATCAACAGGCTGAACTTGAGAGTATTAATTGGAACGTTAACAGATTTATGAAAAGAACACCTGCCAAAGGATTAACCCCTGCTTGCTTATATAGCCTTGATGTCTCAAGTTGTATTCTTTCCTAAACACAGAAAGAGGGGATAAAGATATCAGAAAGCACAATATTTACTACTTTGGGGCCAAAACAAACTAATAAGTACGAAATCTTTTTGCTCAAACTGAATGCTTGGTGCGATCACATATAACCGAGATAGCGGCTCACCTGATTACCAGCATATCTTTGTTGAATGGCTTTAATCTTTGGTTGAAGGTTTTGCATAGCTAGTGTTGATTCAACCTACAAACAGTAGTGAATGTCACAAACAAATAATACCAACACGGCCGAGGCCAGCAAATAATAACCGTACAGGCACACTGGAATCGGATGCATTTACAGTGAAAGACTCACCTGTTGCTTTGTCAAAGGAAATGTGGCAACTTTAACAATAACTGTAAGCAATATAATTGCAAATCCATACGCATATGGAACGTGCACAGCACTAAGTCCATCCTTCAATACCTACAGGAGTCAACAAGTAATTCATTCAAAACTTACTTCGTATGTCTTTTGCAAATTATAACAGAAAAAAAAAATCTAATAATTTCGCTCACCTTCTCTTGCAAAATTACACAACTACCGACAAATAATTCATATATGTTTACCTTGAGAACAGCTTCCATGGCATCGGAGATAAACCCGAACCACCCGTTATTTTTCTGCGCGGCGGCCTCAGCAGAGCTTGAGGCTGGGTCTGCTGCGACCGCGGCGTCCGCGAGGGTGTAAAGCAGGCCTTCAGCCCTGTTAAGGAGAGCAGATAAATCAACCGGAGAGTGGACAGAATCGATGGGAGGGATGTCATGAAAGCTGAGCTTGACTCTGGTGGTGGTGGAGAAGAGCCGACCTCGGTGAGGGAGGGTGTGGAGGCCATGGCGAGAGAGGGACGGGAGGGACGGGCCGATGAAGGATTGGGATGAAATAACGGTATTCGCCATGGGAGAAGAAAAGAGGGTGATGAAACGAGCTCAGCTTCTCATGGGAGATGAGGGGATCGGCAGTGGAAGGTAAAAGACCGATCGATGGTGGAGAACGTAGAATAATATAATTTCGATGAATTATCCATATTTTGAGTAAATTCAAAGGTGGCAAATTCGTAAAACTAAATTAAAGAACGGGCAAAATAAAAATGAGTCAAATTCCCCGGCTGGTTCACAAACTGCTGTACCCAATGTCCGAATTCCATGTATGAGAGATGAGGGATTCTTTAGTCATTTTGTTAAAGAGAAATATTTGCTTAACACGCAAATCTTGTGCAAGGATTTTGCTTAATTGATAATAGCTATTCAGCCTATACTGCTTATCATCTTTATTGCACGCATACGTTAAAACAAGGAAATAAAATAAGTATGTGATTTATGAACGATGAATAAAATTTTTCAACTGATAAAATATTATTCGTTAAATTTATTTTATAATAAAAAGAACTACAATCTTATCACATATAAATATTTTTATGTAATATTTATGTGGACCAAACTTTTTTTTTGGGTTGAAAGCAAGATAAAAGAGAAATGATATTTACAGTTATGGAGTGCGTAACCGTTGCGTAATTCCTTTAAAAAATAAGTAAATATGTAATCCACGTGAAAAAAAAAAAAAAAAACTAATTTTTTATACCAGAGAATAGGGGTGTATTAGGTTGGAGGAAGCTGGCAGAGGTATTGAAGGACTCTGTGAAAGAAGGAGATTGTGTTCATATACCTCCACCAGTGATGACGAGAGTCTCTTCAGGCGTTAGGACATACAAGGAGACATTGAAGAAACCAATGGTCTTGGAGCTACCTTGTGAACCTATCGGTCTAGGAGGGGCAAATATGCTTGGGTCAGTTGGAGCCTCTTTTAAGGCGTGTGATCAGAGTAGTAAGGGAGGTGGCAAGGACGTGGTCGAACCAGAAAAGGAAATGCAGTTGCAGATACTGGGTGATTTGAAGAAGCAGCTCAAGGAAATGACTGTAAAAGTCAATTCACTTATACGGTGCGCTGAGGGCAAAGGTGTTAGTGAAGTGACTTCAGGCCTGGGCCAAGGTGTTAGTGCAGTGAAGAGTCTGGGCTTCAATGCCCAACAGGGTCAAGGCCAGGGCCAGTAGAATGGGCCTAAAGTTAAGGAGAAGGCCCTGGGCCCACGTGTTGGGCCTCAGCCCATGGAGAAGTCTGGCCTTGTGAAGCCAGGCCAGGTCTGGAGGATACGTAGCCAGCCTGAGGTTGGCCCATCGAGGGGTGGGCAGGCGTCTACAGAGACCCACGAGCCTCCAACACTGGTGACGACCCAGGTAGCTCCGACGATGAGTATAGACCTGCCGCTGGTTGAGAAACCTTCACAAACTGAGTTGACGACTGTAAGCGGTACTTCTCCAATGGCAGCGATGGAAGAACTTGACATGGGGGCCTCAGATGTTGTCGTTTTATCTCAGTGTGATGCGAGGGAGGCCCCTACAGAACTTGGGGAGGAGGAGAGGGCCCAGATTTTGCAGTTGGCCATGCTTAAGGATGAGGGGAGGGTGGTGGTACATGGAGAGTCAAACGAGGCGTTTCTGGTGAGACTCGTGGGAAGGAGAAGGGGGAGGTAGAAGGGGAAGGATCCTTAATCATTTATGAGTCCCCCAGAATTTCAATAGAAGGAGAGGGGCTTTCAAGGGATGATCCTACTCCAATAAGGATTATTCCTTCTATTACTTCATCTGATTAGATTCTTAAAAAAGTGGAGGAGCTTCAGAGTTGGATGGGAATATCTTGTGAAGGTTATGAAGAACAGTTCAAGGCACTCCTAATAGCCATATAGGCAGGACATCAACATGAGGAATAGGGACAAAGAGAAACAAGGAGTTAAAGAGGCTAACTTGGTCTCTTAATTTTGATGGAAAGAAGACGAGTGCGAGTCGTGGGCGTAACAAAGGGAGGGCTGGAATTGTTGATAAATGAAGCCTAAAATCTTGATTTGGAATGTTAGGAGGCTGAATGAGATTAACAAATGCCTACGTATAAGATGCTAAGACAATGGAAGGTGGGCATCATTTGTTTGCAGGAAACTAAATTGAAATTTATTACAAGAAGAACTATTCAGAGTATATGTGGCTGCCAATATGTAGGCTGGGCATACTTACTTTCTAATGGGGCGTCGGGTGGAATATTGGTTATGTGGGATAAAAGGGTGGTGGAGAACATTGATGAGTTTGTGGGAGAATATTCAGTGGGATGCTCGTTTAAAGCTTTTGAAGATGGCTTTGTGTGGGCCTTTGCTGGGGTGTATGGTCCTAACTTGGAGTGAATGACGGTTGCTTTGGGATGAGCTTGCAGGTTTGTATGCGTGGTGGGAGGTTTCATGGTGTTTTGGTGGAGATTTTAATGTGAGAAGATTTCCAAGCGAAAGATCGGGAGAGGGACGGTTAAATCATACTATGGGGAAATTCTCAGATCTCATTTTTTAGTTGGAACTCATGGACATACTTCTCATGGGAGGTGATTATACTTGGTCTAACAATCACACCTGGTCAAGACTGGACATATTTCTCATATCTTCTTCATAGGAGATGCAATTTCCAGATTCATGTCAGAAAAGACTCCCTCGGTTGTGCTTGAATAATTTTCCTATTATATTAGATTATAGGGGAATTTCGAAGGGTAGAAGGCCCTTCAAGTTTGAGAACATGTGGTTAAAATCTGAGGGGTTTGTGGAATTTGGTTAGGCAATGGTGGAGTTCGTACCAATTACAGGGTACTTCGAGCAATGTATTGGAAGGAAAATTGAAAGCTTTGAAGATGGATTTGAAGACATGAAATGAAAAGGTATTTGGTAATGTAGCACTACAAAAGAAGTCCCTCCTTCAAGATTGGAGGGTGTGGAAGAGGAGGATGATCGCAAAGGGCAAGTAGTCTCAGAGTTAGAAAGATTGATCCGATATCGTGGAGGCAAAAGTCAAGGGCTTTGAGGCTAGGGATTAATGTACAAATTTTTTTCACCGTGTTGCAAACTCTCATACGAGGTTTAATGCAATCGAGTCCATGAATATAGAAGGCGGTTCGGCTTCAAATCAAGCAATAATTAAAGATTATATAGTTGGACATTTTGAACAATTGTTGGAGGAACCGTATGCATGGAGGCCTACAATCGACAGTTTAGCTTTTGAGGTCATTGATCAAACTAGCATGGCTTGGTTGGAAAGACCATTTAAAGAAGTAAAGGTACGCCAAGTCATCAGAAAAATGAACAAAGATAAAGCTCCAAGGCCTGATGGTTTTACTATGGCATTTTTTCAGTCTTGTTGGGAGGTGGTGAGAGAGGATTTAATGCTGGTTTTCCAGGAATTCTTTACTCTTGGTAAATTTAAGAAGAGTTTAAACGCTACATTTATTGTACTTGTCCCTAAAAAGGCAAGTGCAAGAGAGGTGCAAGATTTCAGGCCTATTAGTCTTGTGGACAACGTCTACAAGTACTCTCAAAGGTTTTGGCCAACAAGATGAGCACAGTCATAGATAAGATTATTTTGAAGTCTCAAAATGCTTTTGTAGGAGGTAGACAAATATTGGATTTGGTTCTTGTAACTAACGAATGCTTGGACAGTCGGGTCAAGTCGAGAGATCCAGGTATTTTATGTAAATTGGACATGGAGAAGGCCTATGATCATGTCAATTGGAATTTTTTGTTCTATTTGCTGGGTTGTTGTGGTTTTGGAGAAAGATGAAGGGGATGGATGAGGCATTGTGTGTCAACAGCTCGTTTCTCGATCTTGGTAAATGGTGAGTCTGTGGGTTTCTTTAATAGCTCGCGAGGTGTTACAATAAGGAGATCTATTACCTCCCCTCTTATTTGTTATTGTGTTGGAGGCTTTAAGTAAAATAGTGTCGGTTGCTATAGAATGAGGTTTTTTTTTCAAGATTCTCAGTGGAGAATCTTCATGGACCCACTATTATTTCTCACCTTCTGTTTGTAGACGATACGTTGTTGTTTTGTGAGGATAATACATGGCATATTCAATCTTTGAAAGCCATTCTACTTTGTTTTGAAGTGGTATCTGGTTTATAGATAAATCTCTCCAAGACGAGATGGTTGCAATGGATGATGTAAGAAACATGGGGTTGGCCAACATCTTGGAGTGCATGGTCTCTTCGCTGCCAATAAAGTATCTTGGACTCCCGTTAGGTGCATCTTTTAAAACTAAGGCTGTGTTTGGGTAACGAACACTTTCCAAGTATTTTCGTACTGATGAGGAGACTCCACATGCCAAACACAATGTTGAACACTTCTGAGTAGTTTTCAAACATCTCTGCCACTGTGTTTCACCCATTTCGGCCGAGATCAAATGAGCGCAAATGCCAGTGTGCGACGGAGAGGGAGAGGGAGGTTCGTGGTAACTGGGTCTGCGAGAGGTGGTAGCCGGTGTGAGGTGGTGGAGGTGCAGTGGCCACGTATAGCGGCGCAAGTGGAGAGAAATGGGTCTCACCATTTTAGTTAGATTACCGTAGGGGAGGGAGAGCTGCGCATGGGGAGATCGTTGGTGATTGGGGGAGTCATTGGTGGTGGCGGTGAGGCTGGGTGGCGCACGACGGCGCCAGGCTGAAGGTACTTTCAGGCGTGGGGCAGAATTGGGCCAGATGAGAGAGAGAGAAAGTAAGGAAAGAAAAAAATATATATTTATCACTATAATAAAATCACTATTATAAAAAAAAAAATTACTATAATATTTATCACTATTATAAAATCACTATAATATTTATCACTATTATAAAATCATTATAATATTTATTACTATAATATTGATGGGACCCACATCTTTTTCAACTACCATTCTAAAAGTCAACAACTTAACATATTTCATACATCCAAACAACTCAAAATACTCTCAATGGGACCCATAAACCTACTCCAATCTCTATTCACAACTATTTACAACATTTTTCAACACTTCTCGCTACCCAAACTAGGCCTAACACAATTTGGGTGGAGGTGGTGGAAAAATTATAGCGTAGGCTGGCCAGGTGAAAATGGTCGTATTTATCTAAGGGGGCAGATCACACTTATTAAGAGTACTTTATCTAACATTCTCACATATTTCTTATTTCTATTTCTCCTTCCAGCTAGCATTGCTTCTAAGATTGAGAAACTTCAACGTGATTATTTGTGGAGTGGTCTAGGTGATGAGTTTAAATTTTATCTAGTTGGGTGGGATAAGGTGTGTACACTATTGAGATATGGTGGTTTGGAGGTTCACAATGTGAGGGTCTTTAACAAGGCCCTATTAGGAAAATGGTAGTGACACTACAACTATGAAAGGGAAACCTTATGGAAAGGAGTGATCGATGCGAAGTATGGGTGTGCAAGGGGGGTTGGTGCCAGTGTTTTCATCTCGTACCGCAAGTACACCACGTGTTTCGTACCGGTCGAAATACCGGCCGTATAGGCCGATATTTCGACCTGTATCGACCTGTGTACCGGTCTGTATCGGCCGATATTTAGGCCCTTAATTTTTTTTATTTTTTTTATTTTTTCAAACTTCAAGCTCATTTTTTGACCCCCAATTCAGACTAGGCTATTTATAATTTAAATATCTATGTATTTATATATAATTTATTCATATATAGACTATTATTTTGAAATGTAATTTATATATAGACATTTATATATATAATTTATTCATATATCGACTATCCCGAAACGGTACACAAAATGGTACTGGTACCGAAATATTTCGTTCTAGTGCCTTCATCAGTACGGCATCCGGTACGATATTCAAAACATTGGCTGGTGCTCTAATAAAGGGAAGGGGTATATGGTGTGTGGTTATGGAAGCATATAAGAAAAGAATGAGGGGGTTTTTCTAGTAATATTGGGCTGTGTATGGTGAATGGCTAGAAGATTAGTTTTTGGCATGATGTGTAGGTGGAAGACACGGCTCTTAAAGTTACTTACCCCACTATTTTCAGATTTGCATGGGAGAAAGAAGCGATGGTGGTTGACTTGAGGGGATCTACACATGATTCTCAAGAGTGGAACATCAATCTCACTAGAGAGGCTCATGACTGGGAGGTGAGTGTGCTAGTGGAATTTTTTAACATGCTCCATAATATTCCTCCTGCTGTTACAGCTGAAGACAAGTTGGTTTGGAGACCTTCTAAGAAAGAAAAATTCTCAGTTGGTTCTTTTTATGACACACTTACAGCCCAACCTTGGCCCAACTTTCTGTGGAAGAGCATATGGAGGAGTAAAGCACCTCCCTAGGCTGCATTCATTATTTGAATAGCAGCCATTAGGAAGATTCTAACCATTGATAACTTAAGAAGGCATGGTCTTGTAATTATGGATTGGTGTTGTATGTGTAAAAACAATGAGGAAACAATGGACCATTTACACCTATATTGTGAGTTTGTCTGGGATACATGGAATTATTTTTTTAGCAAGATGGAGCTAGCATAGACAAAGCTTGGAAGGGTTGTTGAATTACTTGCAAGTTGGAGAGGGATCTCAGGGATAGCACATATCGCAGCTATGTATAAGATGGCTCTCATTTGTACTCTTTGGTGTATCTGGAGTGAAAGAAATGATATACATTTTGAGGATCACGAATGCTCTGTAGAAGAGTTTAGGAGTTTTTTATGGAAGACTTTATTATGTGGGCCATTGCTTTAGATTTTAATGGTATCAGCTTCCATGATTTCCTTGTAACAGTTTTTAGTTCTTAAAGCAGTGTTTTCACATGTATACTTCCGGTGTTCCAGGCTTATGCCTATCTTTATATCAATAAAATTTCTTATTATTTATAAAAAAAAAAAAAAAATTAATTTTTTTAATAGTGAATCTCATTATTTCTCAAAAGGATTATGCGGCACATGTACGCTCCACAACTGTACGTAGCATTACTCAATATTAAATAGTAGATACAATCATGGGTTGTGCAAGCGCCGCATATTCCTTTTGAAAAATAGTAAAGCCTACTATTAAAAAATTAATTTTTTCATATGAATCTCATTTTTACTCACTTTTTTAAAAGTAATGTATGACACTTACGTACTTTATAACTGCAAATATAATTTCTTTTTGATTTTGTTTATAAATGGCATTAGAGTACATCTAAACCAAAAGTGACTAATCAATGGTATTGGAAGATGAATGAACCACGTGGCCCATTTAATATGAAGGTATTGGTAGCCTTGCAATCTTGCCTTTTCAACTAAGAGCATTAGCATTGGATTATGCAAATGCAAATGTAAAATTATGTCAAAATTATGTCAAATATGACATAATTTTACATTTGGCTATTCCATTCAAAACTAATTCCCATATTGGATTATCCATCTATTAGCCAAAATAATAAAAAAACATATTATTATTTTATTTTTTTATTTTTTTTACCTAATTTTTTAAATCATATTTTGCAATTTTGCAGTTTATATCTTAATTAATAATCAAATTATAATTAAATTATTTCATCTAATTGCACCAATTTAAGCAAAACATACGACATCTGTTTTAAGAATCCAAAACAGAGCACCCTAACCGCTCTCTCCCACACTGTGAAGCTCCACCCTGCACGGCTATCCACCACTAGTAAAACCATCGTATGTCAACTCTATAGTAGACCCAAGTCAACAAAACCAAGACCACCTCACAGAGAGAACAAGCCATTGAGGTCATCTCCATGCATGGCAACCACCTCCAAAAACTAGCCCCAAGCCGTAGCCACCTTCACCGTAAACTATGGAAAAGTTTGCACTGAAAACCACCTAGCAAAGAATTGACGAGGAATATTGAAATCCAAGAAGACAGATGTAAACATGAAAAGAAGAATATTGGATTAATTACACTTTGCCCCATCAAACTTTCACTCAATTCACAATGTGCCTCCGAAACCACTAATTGCATTAAAATGGACCCTTGAACTTTCAAAATTTTCCAATCCCTCATTCCGTCTGCCAGCAACGTTAAATCTAACGAAAATTCACTGTACGTACTGCTCATATGCATAACATTCACTGCAAAGATATAATTTTTATCTAATTTATTATAATTAACTATATAAAATATAAAATAATATATGATATCAATTAATAATAAATCATAAATCATTAAATATTTTTTTATTAATTTATATATGGTTAATGAATCAAATAATTTCATTTTGTACATAGATTATTCATACTTGCTTGCAACTTAGGTATAAAATAATTTTATATATGGTTAATGATTAATGATTTATTATTAATTGATATGGTCAATGATAATAAATTAGATAAAAATTACATATTTGCAGTGAATTTTCGTTAGATTTAACGCTAATAGTAGATGGAAGGGGGATTAGGAAGTTTTGAAAGTTCGAGGGTCTACTTTGATGCAATTAGTAGTTTCTGAGGTACATTGTGAATTGAGTAAAAGTTCAAAGGGACAAAATGTAATTAGCTCAAGAATATTGAAGAGGAATATGCCCAATGAAACCTTACAAAAAATGATTAGAAAATAAAAACCAACTAAGCATAATGGAAGAAAAAGCTTGCAGAGAATATAAACAAAGATGACGGTTGCTCGTGATGGCCGTGAAATCCAAGGTTGACGATTGTTGCAGTGGAGTGAGAATGGAGTCGACGGGTAGAGAAAATGTGGTTTGCCTCTCAAGTAAAGGAACTGAAAATGAAGAAAGAAATTAAACACAGTAGGCTGATAATGGACTCCTATGCATCAGGTCTATTCTTAAAAATTATGGAGGATTACATGTCGCCATTTCATGAAGAGTGTAAAATTCATGTAGCCACCGCATCATGTCCGAAGAGGGACTCAAAGGAAATACTATAAACATCAAAAGAATTTTTATCATATTTTCTGTTCAAGATGTGTGTCGATTTCTTCTTTGAGAGATGGATGTACATAAATTGGAGAGAAGTGGGAGAGAAATGGGGGACTGTGTAGAAATTGGAGAGAAACGGAGAGAAGAGGGAGGCTTAGGAATACGAGGGAAAGGAGAGAGAGGGGAGTTAGAGTTTGGATGGAATTTTTTTTAATAAAATATTCATTTGGTATGTCTATAGTGCTAATCCAAATATGACCGGTGGAGGAGATCACTGTAGCTCAAAGTCATAATATTATACATTTGGCTAATCCAATGCAGACATTTTAAAGATAAATTATGCAAATATTTGTAAATATTGGCATTTGGATAATCCAATACCAGTGTTCTAAGGCTAGTTCTGAAGTAAAAACAAGCCTACACTCAAGGTTAAAGAATAGACTTCATGGTCAGGGCTACTAACTGCCCTGTACATGTTGATAGCTACCCTCGCCGCCCCCTCCCCTACCTCACAGAGGAATTTTCTATCCCTATCCTACAGGCAGATAGGTAAGGGGCGCGACTTCCCTGCCATTCAACATGCATCGGACCACCACAAAATCAAGCCCCAAATCGGTCCCAGTCATTGAACCCTCCCATTTGCCATGGCTAATTACCAAAAATAGGCAGCATAAAGACAAAGAAAACAAGAAGAAATTGAAATTTCAAAAAGAATTTAGAGAATCACTGCTTGCGTTTTGATGAACTGAGGAGATGACGGAGGTGCAACACGGTGTGGGATCTAGCAAATGGGCGGCAGTGCGATGAGGAGGAAAAGAAGAGAACAAGAACAAGAAGAAAAAGGAGAAGAAAATAGAGAAGACTGAGAAGAAGGAGAGGAGGAGAAGAAGAAATGGAGCTAGATCCATGAGGAGAAGAAGAGAGAAGAAAAGGAGGTAGACTTGTGAAGAGGAGTTGAGAGAACAAGAGAAGAATAAAAGGGAAGAACAAAGGAGAAGAGATAGGCGACAATGTGAATGTGTAATGGTAGATTGGGTTTCTTTTCTTGAATATACATGTATAGTGGGAGGATGGGTGATTATTAGGCAGGTGGGTATCCCACCTGCTCGCCAGCTTTGAAAAAAAAAACAAATAGTTGTCCGCCCGCTGCTCAATAGTAGGGTGGCAAATTGTCTTTTCAGGTCGTGTTCATGTCGTATCAAGTCATAAATATTGGACTATATAGGTCAACCTGAACCCGACCTATTAAGCTAAATGTGTCAAACTTTTAAATCCTAACACAACCTATTTAATTTAGTAACGAATTGGGTAGTGTCACCCGTTTTGATTAGTTTAATAATTAATTAGAAATAGATTAACATAACATGACTCATTTAATCCTGTTTCATCTAAATGAGTTGAATTAACACGCATAATTCATTTGACCTAATTAACATAATTTCACAATAAAGTTAAAATCTATATTTATTAATAGCCACAATATCTTAAAAAATCTATTTTTTTTTATAAGTACAATATCTTAAAAAATATATATATTAATATTTTTAAAATTTTAATATATAATAAAATCAATATTACAAACCATACAGTAAAAAATATGAGCATAAGTCTAAAATTATACTCTCAACAATAAAAACAATAAAAACACAAACATACTGAAAAATACCAATATTACAATTTAACAATAATAAAATTTTGATTTTGAAATAAAATCTAAACGGGTCAAAGCAGATTGATTTTGTGTTGAGTGGGTTGATCTGTTATTGACCTGTTAATAAATCGCGTCTTAACAGGTCAACTCGTTTTGACTCAAACCCGTTAACGTCAAACCCAAACCCGCTCAACAGGCTGGCGGTTTGGGCGGGTAAGTTGGGTCTGGGTGTCCCGCCGCCCAGCCCTATTCATGGTTGCTAGATAATGGCACAAAAAAAAAATAAAAAAATAATTGTCCACTATTAGAAGCCAAGGTTTCCAAGTGTTTGACAAGCAATTTAAGAACTAGCCACAGAAGAATAGAAATCCATCTACGAAGACAATATAGACAAAAAAGTGCCCATTCTAACATACTATAATATGTAAAGGTGTAAATCAAGGAGATGGATGGTTGAGTTTCAATGCTGAATCAAGCAACGAAACCCATGATTCTAAACCCAAGATCTAAGACACTTTTGGAAACAAGCTTCCAAAGACAAATGGCTATAAATCCCTCATCCAGAAAAACCATGATGATGATTTCCTTATCACAAGAAAAAGAAAAAAAGAAAAACCATGATGAAAAATGGTTTATCTCTAAGTAAACCTGAGCACAAAATGCTAATATAAGCACAGCAGGTCTGTTACTGTTGGACATGCTCCCCAATTTTGCTACTTTCACTCCCATAAATGGCCTGCCAAGCTCTTATAATAATCCAAAAGCTCAAATTGCAGTGCATTCACAAGTCTTTAAAAATTGAAAATCGTAAACTAGACAGGAAAATGCAGGACCAGGGTTATTGTTCAATATTCACTACGCACTCGTGCACTGCTACTGAATCTGATATCTGCATATATCCAACATGCAGTTCCAATAATGCAAGAAATAAAATAGTGAATTCCTAATACCATGCGATGCATTCATCAGCTCAGTACTTCTCCCATTGACTCCTCTTAATTTTGGGAAGCTAGTTGACCCTAAATTCGCAAGATCTGGTTGATTACATTTCTCCAGCTCGTTCAATAGAATAGGCTATCCAAGTTCCTCAACTCTATCCTATAGAAGCAACACAAAATTTTATGGAACAAAATCTCTAAACATGCATCTGAAATACAGACATTTATTCCAAAGGAAAACAAAAATGAAGTAAAATCAATATGATCTGTAAACGTTGTCAAATACTAATCAATATGTGTCAGTAAATGAAGGTTAAGGAATAAAGAACATATTGCAAAGGTTTTCATTTTCTCACCAGTATCATTTCCAAGTAACTACTTCCATATCCTATCACCAAGGAATTATGCAAGACACTAATGATCAAACTAAAACAAATTCAAGACAAGTACAACACCCCACAAGTCCATCACCACAATTTTAAGCCCATCTTTTAGAAAAATTGAAAAGAACGAGAAAAGGGGCTGACAACCAAATAAAAAAGAACTGTATTTGGAATGTTGTTAATCCAACTCCTTCACAACCTTAATCCCCATAGTATTGGCGGTCCCAATGATGGACTTGCAAATGGACTCCAAGGGCATGTACTGGCAATAAGGGTCAGACTGTTTCACCTTGGCAATCTCGTAGACATGCTGGAGAGTTATGGTGGAGGCGACCTCGTGGCCCGGTCGGCTGCTGCCGGACTCGACCCCAGCCGCCTTCTTGATGTACCAGGTGACAGAGGGGGACTTCACGATGAACTCGAAGGTGTTGTCCTTGAAAGCGGTGATGGTAACGGCCATGGGTGTGTCGGGCTTGTACTTTTGCGTGCGGGCATTAAAGTCCTTGCAGAAGGCCATCAGGTTCAGCCGGTACTGTCCCAGAGCAGGTCCCACCGGTGGTGCTGGACGAGCCCCTCCGGCGGGGACCGTGAGACGGATCGTCGCGGCCACGGGCCGCCGGGTGAGGATCTCTTTCAGTGTCGACATGCCCTCAACGTGTTTGTGCGTGCGTGTGAAAGAGAGAGGGATCCAGGGGAAATATATCCTACTTTAGCGCTCGGTAGGGTAGCGTCCAAGTTTAATAGCTCATAGAGTCATATTGGTGATGATGCCATGATGGTCCTTCAAGGACTTCGTGCCTTAAAAAGTTTTTGACTGAATTGTAGAATTTTACTATCTAAAATAAAAGATTAAAAAAAGTTATAAATACCTAATGTCCCATGAATTTACCCAACAACCATAAATATTGTAGAATCAACTCACACGTCTGTTTCTTCATTTGAGTAATATTGGTTACAGTTATGTATTATATAAGTATTGTATAATTTTTTTTAAAAATAGTAAAATTTATTATTAAAAAATTAATTTTTTTATGTGAATTTTCACGACGCTTGCACACTCTATGACTGTAAATATCATTTTTCTTTTAGATTAAGTGTAATATTTTTCAATCTAAAACTCAATTTGTAAAAGGAAAAAAAAAAAAAAAAAGTGACGGCAATGTTTTGATCCCAAGTGACCTATGACTCGAGAACTCTTTGTTTTTTTAGGGCTAATCAAGTCTCAAGTCAATCCGTAAATCGTGAGTTAATCTTACATGACCTGATTATTAATTAAGTCAAATTCGAGCCAATCTGAATTAACATGAATCCGATTATAACCATTTCTAACTTTATTAATTGCCGGGTTTGCAGATCGTGTAAAAAATTAATAGCCGTAATTTCATATGTGACTAGCTTGTTAATTGAAGCTAGCAGCTTGCTTGTCTTATCAGTACATTGTGTTGGTATTTTTTAATAATAGAATTTTTGTAACGTTTTTTTTTTCAAATGCAATAACGGTGGCATTTGAATTTGAGAGTAGTCATTAACGTGTTTTTATTTTTTATTTTTTAAGTTTTTAAACTATTAAGTGCATATTTGAAATTGCAGTGGGAAATATAATCTAAAGTTTTAGGAATTATAACTATGTGCATGTTTGGAATTGTGTTGGGAAATAACTATGTTCACATTTTTTTTTTTTATAACAAGTAATAAATTCTACTATCAAAAAGTTATTTACTATTTGGTAACCATATATTTAACATATTTTCAAACACGTTACGTTTGTTTGAAAACAAATTAAAAAAGTATTTTCTAAGGTAGAAATGACGATTGTTTGAATTTTTAAAGATTATGACTATTTCCTTGAAAATTTGAAAGTTTAATTATCTTAAATTTGTATAAGTATTTTCATCCATTGACAATCTTTTTAAAATTTGAGTTACATTCCGCATTATCCGAAAAAATATGTTTAAGCACTTTTTAGCTTATTTGAGATTAAAAGTGCTTTAATATGTAATATTCAAACAACTTAGAGCATTGGCATTGGATTAGCTATCCAATTCTTCAAATTTTGAAGAATGTGTAACTTTTTCACTTTTAGCTAATTATTTAAAACTTGAAATCTACATTGGATTAGCCATTACACTCTCTATAATAATAAAATATTATTATTTTTTATTTTTATATTTCTTTAATTAATTTTTATTTTTTAATTAATTCTTTTTTCATAATCTCCAATAATCATATTCATTTTCATTTTTACAATCCAATAAATAAAAGAATATTGTTATATACATGAAATGCTTTAAAGAAAAATAAGAACAATTTATAGCATATCAATATCCACATAGAAAAGAACCCAATAGAAACCCACGCACCCACAAACAAAAACCCACCCAGATGCATGACAAGTAACACTAAATCGAAGAAAAGCTACGTATAAGAACCTCACAGGATCAACGGGGGAGAGAGAGAGAGAGATGCACTACCTTTAATAAATAATAAATAATACCTTTAGCTAAGCAACAGGGCTTTTCATCTTTGAAAAAAAATATGAAATTACTGTAGATGAAGTTTTAAATGGAAAGTGTTTGACTAAACCGATGTGGGGCAACTTTTGCAAAAATATGCAAAATTTGAAGATGAAATGCTGTTTGAAGAAGCCAATACCAATGCTCTTAGTTCTTCTATTAAAGAGCTTTTAAAGGTATTTAAGCACTTTTAAGACTCATAGAGCAATCCCATAAAGATCATATAGCTTAAATAATAAGTTTTATTATTAAAAAGTTATTTATTGTTTGGTAACTATATATTTAAAGTACTTTAAAATATATTATATTTATTTAGAATATATATATAGAAATAGTTCATCTTCTCAACGGGTAAGCCGTTTTCAGGCTATGAACGGCATCAAATAAAATTAGAACACATCAGCAACCCTCATGTTAATTTCATAAACCTCGTTATAGGGTAGCAAAATCAAATATAGGGAAAACATTTTCCCCCTTTGCACTCCCTCCCCGAGTCTCCATTACCCACCACGCTGCCGAAACATCCTCTCTACACTCCACACCGTTGGACCTCCATAGCCCGTCCATCGCAACACATCTCAAGCCGTCGCAGCCAGCTGGAGATCTCCAGCCTCGCACCCTTCACCCAACGAACCTCTTCACCCACGAACCTCTCCAGCCCGTCGCACCTATCCAGCCCGTCGCATCTGTCCAGCCGTCGTAGCCCTATCGTTGCACGATGGTTTGTATTTTTAGATCATAGTTATTTTTGTTTTACTTCCTCTTAGTGGTATTTTTATGTTCTGCATTTAGATTGAGGTTAATGAGAGAAACTGTGCCAAATTGGAGGTTTTTTTTTTATGCATTTAGACTGAGGTTAATGAGAGAAACTGTATTTTTATGTTCTGCAATTAGTTTTTTTTTTTTTTTTAGATTGAGATTAATGAGAGAAACTATTCTTGACTTCCTTTAACAATGAGAGACCATATATAAACAATGGCACACGATGGTAACGAGAGAAATTGTTATTGTCCATTTCCTCTTGTACTCTGTGGTTAATGAGAGAACTGATAGGTTGTTAGTTATGTCTTGGCAGTGCAGATCAATTTAACTAAGAAACTATATATTAATGTTTGAATTTTCTCTTTAATTTAAATGAGCAAAATAATTTTCATGTTGTTTTCTCTTTACTTTTTTTTTTTTTATTTTCTCCAACAACAACAAAAATCCCATGATTGGAGTGACTTCTATCATTTAACTTGGGTCATTGTTTTATGTTTTAATGAAGGATTTTCTGTCAAGTTCGGATAGTGATGAAGTTGAGATAATAATGAGTAGAAACTGTTAAGAAGTTGAAGATGATAGTATTGAGGTAGAAATTGGAGTACAACAATATGATATGAATGTACTACATGTGCCAAATGTTGAGATGGAGTGAATGTGGAAGAGAGAGTGGATGTCGGAGATGGAGTGAATATGGGATATCAAGATGGAGTGGTGGAAGAGGAAGATCGAGTGAATGTGGAAGATGGAGATAATGTAGGAGATGAAGATGGAGTAAATATGATTTCTAGTTTGAGTAGGTGTCAATTTGAGCCATTTGTTGGGTAGGAGTTCGATGAGGTAGAAGACGCCCAAGTATTTTACAAGGTGTATGCAAGACAAAAATGTTTTGCAATGAGAACTAACCATACTTGATTATCAAAAGAGGACAGAAAAGTAATTTTAGTAGAGTATGTTTGCTCAAGAGAGGGATTTCGGCGTGAAAGTCGGAAACAAAAGAAAGAAAAATTCCTGAAGCTGCTGAGGCAAAAATTGGGTGTAAAGCAACGATGTGTATAAAAAGGAATAGTGAGAAGTGGAGAGTATTCAAGTTCGTCGTTGAACACAACCATGAGTTACTTACACCAAGAATGACTAGTTTGCTTCGTGGACATAGAGGAGTGACGCGTGTCCAAAAAAACATTATTCTCACTTTGAATGAATCTGGTGTACTAATAAGGAAAATAATGTCAATGTTGAGTAAAGAATCGGGTGGTGATTTTAACATTGGATGTATTGATAAGGAGGTCGAGAATTATTTGGAAAATAAAAGAAGGAAATTGTTTGACGAATGAAATTGTTTAAAGAATGAGACGCACAAAGTTGTATGCGTACTTCCTTGATTGACAGTGTAAAGAACCTGGGTTTATGTATTTGATGCAAGTTGATGAGAATGGATGTATAGGCAGTTATTTTTGGGCGGATGCAAGATCAAGGGCTGCATATATCAATACTTTGGAGATGTTGTCACTTTTGATGCGACGTACTTGATAATATTTATAAAATATCATTTGTGTCATTTTCAGGAGTTAACCATCACTACCAAACTATAATATTTGGTTGTGCGTTGTTAGTTAATGAAACAGTATGTGTGGTTATTGAGAACATGGCAAGAGGCAATGCTTGGGAATGCCCCTTTAACCATAATCACTGATGATGACAAGGCGATGGCGTAGACCATTAGTGAGGTACTCCCAAATACAACTCATAGGTTGTGTTTATGGCATATTTTACAGAAATTTTCAGAACATCTGACACATGTATATAACAATTTTCCGGACTTTCAATACGAGTTCCGTTATTGTATCCATGAGACAATAACGACAGAAGAGTTTGAGCAGGAATGGAGTTCAATACTAGTAAAGTGTGGTCTAGTAGATAATGATTGGTTGCAAAATCTTTACAACCGATTGACTAAGTGGGTTCCGGCCTACTTGCAAACCACATTTTGTGCGGGTATGTCAGCAACTCAAAAGAGTAAAAGCATGAATAAATTTTTAAAAAATTATCTTCCTTCGAGTACGACGGTAAATGACTTTGTGCATCAATATGAAACAGTCTTAGATGCATGTTATTTCAAGAAGAAAAAGAATGACGTCCAAACAAAATCGACACAGGCAATCATGAAATCGTTATGGAAAATTGAAACAGATGCGGCCTCAGTCTATACAAGGAAGTCTTTCATGATATTCCAAGATGAGCTATTCAATAACAAACGGTACAAATCAACCAAAGTTGACAAAGAGGGTGAAAGTAAGATATATGGGGTCGCACCGAATGACAAAGATAAACCTACTTATTATGTGACCTTGGAGAGTGGAGAAGCGAAGGCACTATATATATGTCATATGTTTAAGTTTATGGGGATTCTCTGTAAGCATATTCTATGTGTCATTAGGAGGAAATCAAAATTAAATATGTTACCACATCATTATATTCTAGAGAGATGGAGCATCAATGCTAAGAGTCGGGCTCATATTGACATACCAAACTCTGATGGAGTTGCAATGACACAGGATGATCCAATCATGAGAAAAAGCAAGTTGATGATGCAATTCTACGATATTGCAGAACTTGGATCACAATCAATACATAAATGTAACCATTTCTCTCTTGCCTTAGACAATGTCCACAAGGATTTGCTCTTGATGGAAGAAATTGAGCATCAAGAAATTGCAGAAGCGAGAAACATGTCACTGAATGATTCACAAATGTTAAGATCACAAGTTGTATCAAATTTTACACAAATATTACAGGATCATTCTCGAGTGCCAACGAAAGGCCGACCAAAATCGTTGAGAGCAAAAAACCCGAAAGAAACTCAAACCACAAAGAAAATGCGTTGTAGCATTTGCAAGACTGATGGTCATGCTAAGAACAATTGTCTTTCAGTGAGGTTTGTTTACTATAGTTGAAATATGTATTTTTCATTTTTTATCTTTTATAAATAATTGGTTATTTATTATCTTTTATATAGAGATCTTGGAAATACAACTGGGAACAAGACTCAAAGCTTGGATCTATCGCTTCAAACAACTGCGGGTTATGCTAAGAATAACTCTCCTCCAATGAGGTTGGTTTAAAGTTAATAAATTTGTGTTTTTCATATATGTGTTTTAATCACTACCATTATATTTTTTTATGGTTTATTATCTTTTATGTAGGGATTTTGAAAATATAACTGGGAATATATCTTAAAGCTTGGATCCGTCGCTGTCGCTTCAAACATGAGGTTGGTTGGTGTTTATGTTGGTACTTCAAATGTGATGATGCTGTTTTTAAAATATTCTAGTAATGGTTGTAATTGTTTTTTTTTTTTTTTTATGTTACAGTTTATATCGTTGAAGTTTGAGGACTGCGGTGATGGCTCAATTAATGGAGCATGTTAATGTTATGTTTATGAATTGATGGAAATGTAATGGAGTTGTTATGTCTATGTTATGGAAATGTTATGTTATGTTTATGTCATTTGTAATGAAGTTGTTATGTCTAAGAAAATGTAATGTTTAAGGAAATGTAATGGAGTTGTTATGTTTATGTAGTTGTTATGTTCAAGGAAATGTAATGGAGTTGTTATGTTTATGGAAATGTAATGGAGTTGTTATGTCTATGTTATGGAAAGCCTTATGTTTATGGAAATGGAGTTCATACATTTTTCAGATTATACATTTCTTACATTTTAGATTTTTCAAGTATTTCATTTTCAAATTCTGGCCTAATTACATATGTTCTTACATATTCAGATTCTACAAATCAAATACATTAGAACAAAATATCATTACATTCCAAAAGATAAGCATCATTACATTCCATAATTGAGCATCATTACATTTCTTAAAAAATAAGTACCATTACATTCCAAAAGTATCATTACATTTCAGATTCTGTAGTCATTATACAAATCAGTTGCAAGACCAGATCGTATGATGGTCTCCACAACCTACACAAGAGCACAAATCAATAGGTTTTTCATAAGAATAACATTATTCAACGTTAATACCGGTCCTATTGCAAACTACATGAATATTCATAACTCTAACTACTGCATCTATAGAGTTAATGAAGTCTATTTGTTGGGAACCTAAACTTTGTAATTTATATTATACATATAGAAATCATAGTATTAGCTATAGTTATGACTAACAGCTAACTAGATATAATGAGTAAGGTAATTGCCAGTCATTGAGAGGTGTGACTTGGGATCATGTTTGTTAAGCAATTTGCATATTAGGACTTGTATGCCTAGGAATTATTCGCATTCTAGCTAATAATATCTTATATAATAAAGTTGTACAAAATCCTGTTTTACTAAGCTAACTAAGTAAATCAATGATCAAACATAATTGTTCTGCAAAATAAATGATCCACACGGCTTCAGCAAATATTCGTTCTTGAACATGAAAATGATTATGAAAAAAAGCCTCAACATTATACTTCGAGCAAACATTTTCATGGAAACATAAACAACTCACGAAAATCGGTGCGAAGCAATCAACTAAACCCACGAAAATCAATTTTGGCGTTCGTTTTCCCACGAGAATCGGTGCTTTAGCAATCCACTAAACCCACAAAAATTCAATTCTGGCGTTCTGGGTTTTCCTCCGAATTACCTACAGACACAGAAAGAGAGAGGGAAAGAGGGGATGGGGCTAGGGCTAGGGCTAGGGCTCGACAGGAGGGAAGGAGGGGGTGGTGTTGTGGCTGCACACGATAGAAGGATGGGTGCCTGTGGGTTGACGGGAGGGAAGGAGGGGCTAGGGCTCAAAGGGATTCGTTCCTGAGGGAGAGGGAGATACCCATTGAGAACAAAGAGGAAATGGGATACGGGGAAGAGGATTTAATTTCTCTCAATCTGCTGCATCGTGACCCACAATAGTTAAATGGAGTGCATATGTGTAAACATTTTATTGGATGCCATTTTTGAAGGTAGACTGGGTAAGCCCTGCGAGAAGATATTCTCATATAGAAAAGACTTTCTTTATTCACTTTATAGCAAAGACTGAATATACAAAGGATAATCCTCTCTTGGCATGAATATGTGCTACATTGTTTAAAGTATTCTCATCTCAAAGAATACTCTCCTCTTAGAGATCTAAAGCACTCTTGGCAAGCACACGTTCTACATATATTGTTTAAAGTTTAAAAGACCAAGACTCCATCTGAGTGAGCAGTTGCTTGATATCTTTAATAATCATGCCTTGTTGAGCTCCATCGTTCTTCAGTACTATTGATTGCATCAACAATTGTCAAAACATCTCATTCCACAATTATTTCTAAATCTGATTCAGTACAAAGTAATGAAGCCTTTAAAGTTGCAACAGCTTCTCCAAGGCATGCATCCGGAAAAAATTCTCTCTTTGACCTCAAAGCTGAAAGGATTTTGCCATCCCAATTTTGCACTATTACTCCTACAGAACCGCTTCTAAGCGGTCCGGCTGGTTTTCCTAGAGAAGCAGCCTACCTATTATCAGTTGCCACATCAGATATCACACAAAATAGAGAGTAGATACACCCACACACAATCACAAACCGCCCAGATCAACACGGCTTACATATATGAGCTATTTGACGATGAAGTTATGCAGGAAAAGACTTGACATGAGCGCAATTGGAGAATTTTTCTAATATGACCTCGATCTGAGCAACACCAAAGAAAAAGAAGATGGGAAAGGTAACCTGGAGTGGGGATGATTTTGCCATAAAAACCCCCCACAAACTTCTAAGGAAAAGAACTAAAGTAAAAGCTCCTCACAAATTTATGAGATTTTGCAGTTCAGATCAAAGCCTTTTTGTACGAATTCTTCTGAGATTTTGGGCTTGACTCGGTTTCCTTCTCCTTTAAAATCATAACGACTTCCTTTTCATCTTTTGTATTCTAAATGTGCTTCATTTTCTTCTTCGTGAACTTGCATTTACATCAGCTGTAAAAGGAAAAGATAATTGATAGGATTGATTTCGGAAGGGGAAGAGAACGACCAAGTCTTGTTTCTACACTGGTGAAATTGGAAGATGAAGATAATTGATGGCATTTCCAAATCCTGTAGCAATACAATACACTTGTGTTTTTTTCTTCTACATTTTAGCAAACACCTTGTATGCACATTGTGTTCTCCATCGTAGCAGGTCTTCTACATTTCCACCATCTTTTTCCTTGATACAAAACCAACCTTCATACCTCCAACAAAAATCCTAATACTTCAATCCATCAAAATAGAAACAGAGAAATTGAGAAATTTTCCAGAAGAACATCATCATCATCATCTTCTTCTTCTTCTTTTCTTTTGTTAATCTAGTCCAATTCCATTGTTCTGTTTACTTTATTCATGTGTTTTTTTAAAATTGAGAATTTGTTTCGCAGGAAAGGGTCTTTCTTAAGTACTGATCTGTTGTGTGAGGTCGTAGGCTTGGTTGCGCGAGGTGGGGGGAGGAGGGCAGTGGGTGAGGGGGTTCGCCAGGGGGGTCACATTGGGGGGTTGGTCGGGGCCTTTCGTGTGAGAGGGGGCGAAGTGAATGACTGGAGATCATATGTAGTACAATTTCACAAAAAGTAACATGTGCAGCGTACGTGGCAATCCACTATTGGGGGCTGCTTTTTGTGGGTTAAAAGCCCAACCGATCCTAAGGTTTTCTTTTACTCCTATCGCCACTTTGCAATTTACCTTATCAATCGTCCTATCCTAGTTAATTTATAAAAGCATAATTTCTAAGTATAAATGATGATTATTTGATTTTTTTTTTTTTAAATTATGATTATATCTTTGAAAGTTTCCAACTTATAATTATTTTAAAATTGTATAGGTCTTTTCATCCATTGACAATCTTTTGAGAAAATATTTTTTCTCAATCGTACTTTTTAACTTATTTGAAATTAAAAAATACTTTAATATGTAACACCCAAACAACCTAATTTTACTATTAAAGAGTTTTTAAGACTATTTAATTACTTTTTAAGACTCCTAACGCAATTCCAAATAAATCCTAATAGTTTTATTGGTTCCGACCTGGTTCGGATACAAAAAGTCTTTTATCTCATCATTAAAAATTTCTTAAGTTTCTACACAAAATATAATAAATAATTCAAAATTTTCAAATCTCAAAACAATAAAAATATTAAAAAATAATATTCTAACAATATTTTTTTCAATTTTTAATTTTTATCTTAACATATCTCATCTCACAACTCACTATCCAAATAGTACAAATCAAAACCCTTTACCAATTCCTACCTAGTGTTACATCTTTTGGTAGATAAAAAAAATAAAAACACTATAAATACAAAGTGATCTCACATATTGATGTGACACAGTATCAGTGTGCCATATCTTCCCCTCTCCTCCTTTTTTTTTTCTTTTTTCTCTCCCTCTCTCTCCTCTTTCCCCTCCCCCTTTCCCTCTCTTTCTCCGCCCTCCCTGCCATAGTGGTAATTTTTTAATCCTTTAAAATAATTCCATCTAATCATTAGATCAATTTTCATAATTTTAAAATAAAAACATTTTTAGAAAAAGACTATCAATCCAAACATACTTTTTATAGATTCTACTGCATGTACATTATTACATAAGAAAATCATTTAAAAATATTTTTAACTTTTATTTTGAAAAATAAAATAAAATAAAATAAAATTTATTTATCATTCTTACATTACACACTAATATTTAAAAAAAAAAAATCATGAACATATAGATAAAAATTGAATTTATTATTTTTACACTACACACAAACATATAATTTTTTTTTTAGTTTTTTATTTAAATAAAAAAACAAAAATTAATAAATAACATATTGGTACATGGAATAAGAGAGATAAATACAATTGTTCCGCATAGATATGTCTTCTGAAAGTTGTAACTTCGGAAGTGTTCGATATTCCGTCATCTCTACCTTATCATTTTCTTGGGCCATTGTATTACCATCACGCTTATTTTTAAATCTGAAAAATTATATGGATATAGTATTAAACAATTTTAATTATTTATAATCTAAAAGGTCCATATATTGATGAGTCTAGCTAGTAGGTTAGCATCTCGTGGCGTGGATCGATGACACTCACCTAGGCAACGACGACCACGACCAAGACTTTAGTCAAAGTTTTCGAAACTCTGAAAAGTAGCACATAACATTTTTTGTAATATACAAGAGATATTTTATAAAAAAGTGTTATGTATATCATTATAGTTCGAAAAAAGTAATGTGTGTCGAGATCGACAAAGAAGAAGAAATAAAATAGTACCTTTTATTTATTTTTAATCGATTATCATGTAAATATTCGTTAAATACATAAAAGTAACACAAGTAGAAAAGTTAATTTTATTGTTCCTCAATTATCAGTTTTCAAAAGAATAGTCGTTCACTTGGATAGTGAGATGAAATGGTTTTAGATGAGTTAAATAAAATATTATTTTTTAATATTATTATTGTTTTAAATTTTGAAAAAGTTGAATTGTTCATTATATTTTGTGTAAAAATTTAGAAAAATTGTAATGATAAGATGAGATGGTTTTTGTAATATCTAAACAAGCAAAATTTTTGGGTTTGTGTCTTTTGTTCAAACTTTATTATACATCTAAAATAGATTTCACAATATTTAATAAGTCTTTAATATTGTTAAAATATTCACAATAATAAAATAAAAATGAAAATTTTAATATTTTAATATCAAATTGTATATATGAAAGTTCTAAAATATGAGTGCGTAGCTCTATCCTTTTATTAAATAATAATTATGAAATCTATTTTATATATCTATTTCTTCTTTAATCTAGAATCCTCAAGAACTCAATAAAAACCTTGCTCTAAAGTTGAAAAATGCAACTACTGATAAGCGTGACCATTTTCTTCAAATATTGATGCAAGTTTAAAAACTGGATGAATAAAAAAATTCAATTCTAAGATAAAAGTATAAATTACATCAAGATTTAGATGAAACCAACATTAAAAAAATAAAAAAACAATTAGTAGGTTTATTTAAAGCTAGTTAAATCATTTATTTTAGCTTTTTAGATAAGTCATGGTTTACCCTGTTACCAAATTAGATTATATGTGAGTTTGATTCCATGCTTTATAAAATAATTCTACTCAAATATTTTTACACCACACATAATTCACGTAGTATAATTCTATTTTATATCCATTTAGTGAAAGATAAATATTTGGTTTATACAAAAATTTTATATAAGACATTTTACACGCCAACGTAGCTCATACCCAATGAATATGTATAAATATGTAACCTATGTTTATGTTGAAGATGTGTCAAGTCATTATTGGTTGTATTTTCAACAGCACTTTTGTAAATAGATTAATGGCAATTTTGTAATATGTGAGTAATGACAAATTCATAATTACATCTTTTGTACATAAAGGAGCCTACGGGAATCAAAACGTATAGAAAATCAAAAGCAACTTTACATTTCTTCTTGAGGTTGCAAGTTTAATTTTATCATAATCAAATTGAAACTTGAGGAGATGATCAAGTGTGTTTTTATGGTGTGGTTTTGTTAGAGAATAATATGAGGAAGCCAATACATATTTTGTGCGGTGATCAATAGTTGTAAGTGATTTGTAAACTCAAGTTTTTTGATGCATTCTTCAATAATAAAGACTCCTAAACTGTTCCTGCCGTGGATGTAGATCATTAGGGTCAAACCATGTAATTTCTTGTATTGATTTCGTATTTCTCTTATTATTCTTGTTTTTACTTTGATATTGCATGAGTATACACTGTGATTTCAGATTTCTAATGTGTTTAAATTATAAAACTAAACGGATCATGTTAATCATTTAATTTCTTGGTTATTTGGTTTTCTAATATTTAAGAATAATTACATATTACAACCAGTTACATTAATTTGATTTTTTGAGTATTTGTTTGTGAGATGGCTGAAATTATAACAAGTGGTATCAAGAGCTTTGGTTCAATGGGGACTGCGAGGTTCGATATCGAAAAGTTTGATGGAAAAAATAACTTTGGGCTGTGGAGAATCAAGATGAAAGCTCTTCTCACTCAACAGGGTCTCCAAGAAGCTATTCTTGGAGAAAAGAAAATGGAATCTGTTGAAGAGAAGAATAAGAAAGAAATCTTGAGGAATGCTCACAGCACACTCATTCTTTCTCTTGAAGACAAAGTTCTGAGGGAGGTAGCCAACGAAGAAACCGCTGCTAGAATTTAGCTGAAATTAAAGAGCCTCTACATGACAAAATCTCTGGCCAACCGACTCTACAAGAAAACAAAGCTCTACACATTCAAGATGTTCGTAGGTATATCGATTTTTGACCATCTAGATGCTTTTAAAAAAAATTATTTTAGATTTGGCTAAAATAATTCTCTGGATAATTCTTATACTAGTTTGAAAGAGACCATGATGTATGGGAGGGAAATACTGACCTTAAATGAGGTTCAGGCCATATTACACTTCAAAGAATTACAAGCCATGTCTGAAATAAAATCTGAAACTGGGAAGGGCTTGATTGCGAGGGGGAGAGATGAAAAAAGAGGTCAAAAAAGAAATAATAGTAAAAACAATGTGAGGGGTAAGTCTAAGTCTAAAGGGAAATAATTAAAATGCTTCTTGTGTCATAAAGAGGGGCATTTCAAAAGAGATTGCCCTGATCAATAAGAGACCTAATATAGGAAATAAGTCTAAGGAGGAGAGAGATGTCTCGGTTGTGAGTGATGGGTATGAGAGTGCCGAAATTCTAAATGTTGCCGAGGTTAATTCAAGAAAAGAATGGATCCTTGATTCAGGATGTTCTTTTCACATGTGTCCTAACAAAACATGGTTTGAAACTTTCATTAGTTTAGATGGGGGGTTTGTAATGCTTAGCAACAATAAGTCTTGTAAAATTCAAGGTATAGGGTCAGTGAGACTAAGGCTCCATGATGGTATTGAAAGACTCTTAACTGAAGTTAGATACATATCTGAATTAAAAAGAAACCTAATCTCACTAGGTGTATTAGACCAATCCGGTTACACTTTTAAATCTGAATCTCGATCTTTGAGGGTTTCTAAGAGTTTACTCATCGTGATTAAATGAGTCATTAAAAATGGCTTGTATATCCTCATTGGGAAAACTATTATAGATGAGGTTTCTTCTATCCTAGAGAAGGGTGAGGATAGGGTTGTTCTATGGCACAAAAGGTTAGGTCATGTAGGTCCAAGCGACTTTTAGAACTTCATAAGCAAGGGTTGCTAGGTGAGAAAAAGTTAAAAAATTTACCTTTTTGTGAGGATTGCATCTTTGGGAAAGCTAAAAAGAGTAAGCTTTAAAACAGCCACTCACACTACAAAACAAACCCTGAACTATGTGCACTCAGACCTTTAGGGTCCAACTAGGATCAACTCACATGGAGGGAGAAGTTATTTTCTCTCTATAATTGATGACTATTCCAGAAAAGTGTGGCTGTGCATTCTTAAAAATAAAAATGACATTTTTTAGAAATTCAAGGAATGGAAGAAATTGATAGAAACTCAAGTAGGAATAAAAGTTAAGAAATTAAGAATTGATAATGAGCTTGAGTATCTCTCAAGTGAATTCAATCAGTTCTGTAAGAATGAGAGTATGGCTAGGCATAAAACAGTAAGACCCCTCAACAGAATGGTCTAGTCGAGAGAATAAATAGGACCATATTGGAGAGGGTTAGATGCTTATTGTCAAATTCTGGACTTCCTAAGTCTTTTTGGGCTAAAGCTGCCACAACGACAGTTCATTTAATTTATAGGAGTCCTTTTTCAGCCATAGGGTTTAAGACTCCTCAAGAAATGTAGATTGAAAAACCTTCTAACTATGACTACTTGAGGGTGTTTGGGTGTGTTGCGTATGCTCACACCCGAACTGACAAACTGAAACCAAGGACTATGAAATGTATCTTTGTAGGGTATCCCAAGGGAGTAAAAGGGTACAAGTTATAGATTGACGAGCCAAGGATACAAAAGTGTATCATTAGTAGAGATGTGATTTTTAATGAACATGAAATGGCTCGGGTTAAAACAAAAAGATTTAAACCCATTCAGGACACTAACCCTGAGAAGACACATCTTGAGATGGAGCAACCTGACAATAATTTGAGAAAATTAGAAGGCCAAGATGCTGAGACTCAAACTTTCACTTTAGGTGATAAGGACCAAAGTGGAGTTAATTTATACAACTTGGTCAGTGATAGAAAAATGAGGGTTATAAAGCCCCCAAGAGGTATGGTCAAGCTGAGATGACTGTTTATGCTTTGACCGCAGCAAATGAAGTTGTAGAAATGAATCCTAGATTCTACAAGGAAGCCATGGAAAGTATTGAGTCTCATAAATGGGTATAGGCCATGGATGAGGAAATGAATTCTTTGAAAAAGAATCATATTTGAGAAATGGTTGTTAAGTCTGAAAAGGCTAAGCTGGTAGGGTCTAGATGGATCTACAAAAGAAAAGAGGACATACCAAGAGTTGAGGGTCCTAGGTATAAGACTAGGTTTGTAGCAAAGATTCTCACTCAAAGGGAAGTGATAGATTTTAATGAAATTTTTTCACCTGTTGTTAAATACAGTTCAATAAGGTTAATTCTATCCTATACGGCGTATGAAGATTTACACTTGGAGCAATTAGATGTAAAAACAGTTTTCTTGTACGGTGAACTAGATGAGACTATTTACATGTAACCCCTTGAAGGTTATGTCAATGAGTCCAACATTGATCATGTCTATTTACTTAAAAAATCATTGTATGGACTTAAACAGTCCCCAAGGTAATGGTACAAAAGATTTGACTCTCATATGTTGGACAATGTGTTTAAAAGGAGTCATTATGATAGCTGTGTGTACTTTAGGTATTCCAGGGACCACATTATTTACCTACTTTTGTATATAAATGATATGCTTATAGCATGTAAGGATGCTAATCTAATTGAGGAAGTCAAGTGTATACTGAAAATAAAATTTGAGATGAAGGAGCTTGGGCCAGCTAAGATGATATTAGGTATGGATATAGTTAGAGATAGAAAAAGAAGATTTCTCTATCTATCTCAGAAAATATCACCAAGATCCTCAACAGGTTTGGTATGTCTAATTTAAAACCTATTAGCACACTAATAAGACAACATTCAAAACTGGCCATAAATCAAGTCCCTAAAACCGAGAAAGATATTAGATTTATGCAAGGTATACCCTATTCAAGCATGGTGGGAAGCATCATGTATGCTATGGTCTACTCTAGACCTGACTTAACCTATGTTGTTAGCATGGTAAATAGGTTTATGAGTAACCATGGGAAGTCACATTGGCATGCTATGAAATGTGTATTACAATATTTAATTGGAACGCAATGTCTAGGTTTGAGATTTGGAGGGGATGTGCAACAGAGGCGTGAGTTAGAGGGATTTGTGGATTTTGACTATGCTGCTAATTTGGATACTAGAAAGTCTTTAACTGGGTATGTATTTATAGCATTTAGAGGGGCTACTAGTTGGAAAGCTAATTTACAATCTATAGTTGCTTTATCAACAACTGAAACTGAATATATTGCTACGACAGAAGCAACAAAGGAGGCTATGTGGTTAAATAGTTTTTCACATAAGTTAAGACATATTTAAAGGGGTTATCCTGTGATAACCAAAGTACTATACATCTTGCAAAAAATTCAGTATATCACAAAAGGTTTAAAAACATAGACATTCGACTTCATTTTGTGAGGGATGTAATAGCATCTGAAGAAATTAAAGTAGAAAAGGTTCCAACAGAAGAAAACCCTTCTAATATGATAACAAAATCCCTACTAGCTACCAAGTTTAGGCATTGCCTAAATTTAATTAATATGGAGAGTTATTAGAGCTCGGATTACTTTGCAGGAAGAGTCTAAAGGAAGAAGAATATCACTTTGCAAAGATAAAAAACTTGTCAATGTGGAAATTTGTTGAAGATGTGTCAAGTCATTATTGGTTTTATTTTCAATGGCACTTTTGTAAATAGGTTAATGGCAGTTTTGTAATATGTGAGTAATGACAAACTTGTAATTATATCTTTTGTACATAAAGGCGTCTACAGGAATCAAAACGTGCAGAAAATAAAAAATAACTTTATTTTTCTTCTTGAGATCGCGATTCCAGGAGAGAAACGGACGGGTTTTACAAACTCTAGTTTTATCAAGATCATATTGAAGCTTGAGGAGATGATCAAGTGTGTTTTTATGGTGTGGTTTGGTTAGAGAATAATACGAGGAAGTCAATCCATATTTTGTGCGGTGATTAATGGTTGTAAGTGATTTGTAAACTCAAGTTTTTTGATGCATTTTTCAATAATAAAGACTCTTAGACTGTTCCTACCGTAGATGTAGACCATTAGGGTCGAATTACGTAATTTCTTGTGTTGATTTGGTATTTCTTTTATTATTCTTGTTTTTACTTTGATCTTGCATGAGTATACACTATGATTTCAAATTTCTAATGTGTTTAAATTAGAGAACTAAACCGATCACGTTAATCATTTAATTTCTTGGTTATTTGATTGTCTAATATTCAAGAATAATTACATATTATAACCAGTTACACTAATTTAATTTTTTCAGTATTTGTTTGTGAGAGGGCTTAAATTATAACAATTTATATATATACTTTCTCTTAACCATTTGAAAATCATTTTTATATATGTTTTAGATACCGTACATATAACATTTAGTCAATTTTTATTTTTGTAAAAAAAAAAAAAAACTAAAGAGTTTGGTGTAGGGCTGCAAATGAACATAGCAGTTCGTGAACAACTTGAGCACGACTCATATATACTCAGTTTGAACTCTGTTCATTTAATAAATGAGATGTTCGTAGACACTAATATGTATAAACTCGTATAAAGTCGACTCGATTTAGACTCGTGAACAAAACTCGTATAAAATCGGCTTAACTCATTTGAGCTCGTTTTGAAACTCGCAATATGTTTTATATATGTATGTGTTATATATATTACATGTTAGTTATATTTTATATACTTAATTATATATTATTAATTTATTTATAGTTTGCCTTATTTAATATATATATGTTATGCTCCCAAAATGTGAATAGGATAATTCTTATAATAATATATCATACAACTATAACTATTAATTTATTATATTATCTATATGTATTAAATAGTTTAATTTATTACATTTATCTTGTGTATTATTTTTTTAATTTATAACTATAAGTTATTTTTATAAAAATGTTATACTATAAGAATTCTGAATCAAAATTATTTGGTTGAATATTTAAAATGGTCTGAGTTTCTTTTTTTTATATAAAAATTAAAAAATTTTAGTAATTAAAAGATAAGATTAAGAAATTTCAAAATAAAAAATTGAATTTGAGCTCAGGCTACTCGAGCTCGAGTCGTTTCTTTATTTTTAGTTGAGCTTGGGTTGAATTCGAATAATATTAATAATTAACGAACCGAGTTCAAATAAAAATATTCAATTTTTATTCAAATTTGAGCCGAATTCAAACAGGTAAACATGTTAATGGCGAGCACCCTTGTTAAAATTCAACTCGACTGTTTGAGGCACTAATCCGGTGCATTTAAAAAGCTCTTTTTCTTGTCCTCTTGGCCATTAAAAAGGCATTTCAAAAGAATAAAACTTGTCCTTTTTCCTTTATCATGATTGATATATAGCTATTGGCCATTAAAAAAGAATAAAACTTGTCCTTTTTCCTTTATGATGATTGATATATGTTATAAAACTTCTTGACTCCCTCTTTCAAAACAGAACTTACGAACTATAATTTAATATAACAAACACTTGCAGATCCAATAAGTTTAAAGAAATAAACCAGATCACAAAATAGAACAAGAAAATAACAAGAATATAAAGAAATGATCAAAGAAAGAAAGAAAATTAAAAAATTAAAAAAAAAACACAACTGATTTACATGGTTCAACCCTAATAGTCTATGTCTACAACAGAAATAGCCTCAAAACTTTATTGATGATCAATATCCTTCGTAGAAAAGCCTCAGAATAACTAGCTTACAAAACCCTCTCTCACAAATTAGAAAATCGCATAGATTTTCTCTCTCAGTGAAACCCTAGGTAGAAACTCTAGTCACCCTTTCAAGCTCTCTCTCTCACGAAGCCTCTCGATAACAACATACCAAAAATGAATGAAAAATGAATTTGTGTTACAAATATCGAATAATTACAAATATATATCATTAATCAGATGCTAAAATGTGTCACAATCCTGCGACTCAACTACTTGGTATTTCTCTGATACAGTTCACGAGTCACGGGCTTCTCACGTGATCAACCAGCTCAGCTTCATTAAATTTCAAGAGTCTAGATTTAGCCACTTGTCCATCATTCACACAAGAAAAATATTAGAAATGCAACAAATAAATATATTGACACATCATTTACAATATATAGCTCCGAAATCAATTCCTAGATCTATTGAAAAAAAAAAATACTTCCAGATTTATAGCATTATTTATGCTTTATTTATAAATTTAATTTTGATTTTTTCTTGGATGGGCTAGTATGCCATCCCACATTTACCACTGGTTGTACTGTCTAATTTTTTTAAAAATATATTTAAAATATAAAAAAAAATATACCAATAAATTTAAAATCATTTTTTTAATTATTAAATAAAAAAAAGTAACCAACAATCAAATTTACGTGTCGAGTAGAGTAACATAATAATATTTTTCTTTGAGTGGTGTTAGAGTCACCGTTGGTAACTCTTGCGCTGGGAGTTACCGCTGGCTCTAGTATATGTTTTTTTATATAAATTTTTAAAATTTTTTTTTTATATAGATGTTTTTAACAATTTTAAAAAAATAAAAAAATTCATAATATCATTAAAAAATACTTCCTTAATCACGAAGTAAAAAAAATTATTAAAAAATATTTCCTTAATCACGAAATATTTTACTTCGTGATTAAGAAAATATTTTTTAATAATATTATAAATTTTTTTATTTTTTTAAAATATTTAAAATTTTTAGAAACATCTATATAAAAATAAAAACTAAAAAAATGCACATAAAAATTATATACTAAAACCAGCATAGCTCCCACCCAGCGGTGGCCCTAGGATTATTTTTTTTCTTTCTTTCTTTCTGCTCTAGTTTATGCTTTTCCTGAATCCTATCCACAATATATTGCCGTGGAAAAGAAAGAAAAGGACAAAGATGATGATGGGCAACGTACGAGAACAACGACGAAGACTTCAAAAGCTCTTCAAGGAAATAATTGCAAACAACCCCGACACTTGCAGGGTAAGTCTGCCTGCTGCAGTTGAACATGGTACATAACAGTATAACTCTTCCGTTACCTTTCTTATAAGGAAAATGCTTATAAAACCGGTACCGCGTGCTTAAACACTGCGCTCTTCGACTCATCAAAACGTAGTGCAGATCTTTCTCTTTAGATCGGAAAGTCCTAGATATTTCTTCCTTGTTTTTCTGTAACTTTTTCCGGTTAAGGTTTGTTAACTATGGCTGGCAAAGGCAATGGTGCGGCAATTGGGATCGACTTGGGAACGTGCTATTCGTGTGCGGCAGTTTGGAAGCAAAACCGGGCGGAGATCATACCCAATGAGCTTGGGAACCGAAAGACTCCATCTTATGTGGCTTTCAATGAGACCCACCGTTTGATCGGTAATAGGGCCATGGACCAGGCTGCCATGAATCATAGCAACACTGTTTTTGGTATGTTCTTGTTCTTTGATACTTTTACGAGTTCAGATTTTAGAGTCTTGCTTTCAAAGTAGTGGTTAATTATTTCTCGTACGCATATATAGACGCGTTCTGTTGAAGTTGGGTTCTTTTATGTTCATTTGAATATATTGTTATTCTTTCCTTAAGATGATGTTAAAGAAAAATGTCCGAGTTGTAGATAGATCTTTGTTTGGCTTTTGAGAAATCTCTATCTTTGCAAAAAAAAGTTGACCTGTTGACCTCTTTTTTTTTTTTTTTGGCTTTCTGATGGTTTCGATTTCTGAAGCTAAGGATGTTTAATGTAATGATTTGTTTGTGTGTTGATGTTCTTGCCTGTGTTATGAAGACGCTAAACGTTTGATTGGAAGGAAATTCGACGATGCCTCACTGCAACGTGACATGAAATTGTTGCCATTCAAGGTGGTTCCTGGCCCAGATGGGAGGCCACATATTGTGGTTGAATACAAGTACGAGGAAAAGCGGTTTTTACCCGAGGAAATCTCTTCAATGATTCTCATAAAGATGAAGGAGATTGCTGAGGCTTACTGTGGTTCGAAGATAAAAAATGCTGTTATCTCTGTCCCTGCTCGTTTCAATCATTCACAGCGTCAAGCAACAATGGATGCTGGTGTCATTGCAGGCCTGAATGTGATGCGAATAATCAACGAGCCAACTGCTGCTGCTATTGCATATGGGCTTGACAAGGAGAATAATGGTGAGAAGAATGTGCTCATCTTTGATCTTGGTGGTGGTACTTTGGATGTCTCGCTTCTCGCCATTGATGGGGGTGTTTTTGAAGTGAAAGCTACGGCTGGTGATACCCACTTGGGAGGTGAGGATTTTGACCTTAGAATGGTGAACCATTTCCTTCAAGAGTTCAGAAAAAGGCATAAGCGGGAGATTGCTGGTGGAAAGGCTATTCGGAAGTTGTGGACTGCTTGTGAAAAGGCCAAGAGGATCCTCTCATCTAATACTCGAACTACAATTGAGATCGATTCTCTGTTTGATGGTATTGACTTTAACTCAAGCATTACCCGAGCAAGGTTTGAGGAGCTTAACATGGATTTGTTCAGAAAGTGTAGGGAGCCCCTTAAGAAGTGTTTGAAGGATGCTAAGATCGATAAAAACAGTGTCCATGACGTGGTTCTAGTTGGAGGGTCTACTAGGATCCCCAAGATCCGGGAATTGTTGCAGGAATTCTTTGATGGGAAGGAGCTCTGCAAAAGGATTAACCCTGATGAGGCTGTTGCTTATGGTGCTGCTGTTCAGGCCGCAATTCTTAACCGCGATGGCGGTAGAAAAGTGAAGGATATCTTGTGCCTAGATGTCACTGCTCTATCCCTTGGATTGGAGACTTCTGGAGAGGTCATGAGTGTGCTGATACCAAGAAACACCACCATTCCCGTCAAGAAGGAGGAGGAGTTCACAACCAAGAAAGATAACCAGTCTGGGGTGACGATTCAGGTGTATGAGGGTGAATGTAGCAGCACTCATGACAACAACTTGCTGGGCATGTTCGAACTCTCTGGTATTCCTGCTTCTCCTGGTGGAGTTCCAAAAATCACTGTTTCCTTTGATGTCGATGCTGATGGCATCTTGAGCGCCTCTGCCAAGGACAAAGTCACTGGACAGAAGACCGACATCACAATCACCGACAAGGGCAGGCTCTCCAAGGAAGAGATTGAGAGGTTAGTGAAGGAGGCTAAGAAGTATAGGGCTGAGGACGAGGAACATAAAATGAAAGTTGATACAAAGAATGAACTCGAGAACTATGCTTACAACATGATGAACGCATTCAAAGATGAAAAGATTGCAGCTAAGGTCCCTGCTGCAGACAAGAAGAAGATTGAAGAAGCAATTGAGCAGGCTATCCATTGGCTTGATCGAAACCAACTTGCTGAGGCAGAAGAATTTGAGTTCAAGAAGGGCGAGCTGATGAGCATCTGCGACCCTTTCATTGCCAACATTGATCAAGGTGCTGAAGGTGACACGAGTGGAACCACGCAAGAGGAGTCTGAGAAGTGCATTGATCAGCAAAATGAGTGTAATATCAAGGTCGAGACAAAGAATGCACTGGTGAACTACGCTTACAATATGAAGAACACTTTAAAAGATGAAAAGATTTCAGCTAAGGTCCCTGCAGCTGACAAAAAGAGGATCAAAGATGTAATTGAGCAGACTATCCATTGGCTCGAAGGGAACCACAATGCCGAGACAGATGAATATAAGGTCAGGATGAAGGAAATGGAGAGCATCTGCGACCCAGTCATTGCCAGGACTTATCAGGTTACTAATGGTGACATTGGTGAAGCCTCGCAAAAGCATAAGGAACCCAATAATGAGACCAAAACCAAAATGCAGGAGGCTGAGAAGGATATGGATCAGGAAAAGGAGCAAAAGACGAAGGAGACAGAGAAGAGGAAGAAGAAGGTCGAGAAGAAGAACATGGCCGAAGATAAAGTGCATGAGGTTGAAGCAAAAAATGCTTTGGAAAGTTGTGCTTACTACATGAGGTACAAAATCAGAGTTGTGAAGAATGCTTTGACAAAGACCGAAGATGCAATTGAGCAGACTATCCTTTGGCTTGATAAGAACCAGAATGCCGAGGCAGGGGAGTTTGAGAATAAGATGAAGGAGCTGGAGGGCATCTGTCACCCGTTCATTGCCAAAATGAACTAAGGAGCTGGTGGTGATAAAAAAAATATATATATATTTATATATTTCTTTGTACTGTAATCTGGTCTTTGTTTGTGAGTATTGAAAGTTGTACAGGCTTGAAGGGTGAGGCTTTAGTTGCTTTTATTGCACTTATATTTGGACTTACATATTAGCATTGTAACTCAGTTGTATGTTGGGTGTTGTTGCCATGTTTAAACTATATGTTGTGTTGTGATGTTGGAAAAAATGATAGAAACCAGATTTCGATTAGAAATATATAGCCATTAGTTCCTCTGAAACTTGCTCAAAAGAAAACTCATCAAAATTAGTTTCACTTTCAAACACTCTGACTATAAAGCAAAAGGACCATAATTGTTTTTTTTAATGTGTTTTTTGTTTTTTTTTTATAGAATCATAAAATTTTTTAAAATGGTCAAAGAAATTGACCTTTTTTTTAAAATTTTTCCTTTTGGGAAATAACCGATTTATACTTTCAAGTTTCAGCAGCCTTCGTTTCTCATTGTCTCCCTATTTTTTTTTTTCGAGCTTTTCTCAAATAAAAAATATATATTGATAGGAATTGCGGGGATGATATCTACTATTGTGTAGCATTTCTCATACTTTCGACGGCCAAGATTTCTCATCCTCTCAACGACGTGTCGTATTAGAAAAACACAATATCAGAAAGGACACTGCTACAGCCCCCGCTGGGAGTGTAGTATTGTTTTCTTCATATATTTGTTTTAAGTTATTTTTTATATAGATGTTTTAATATTTTTAAATAATTTAAAACTATAAAATAAATTTAAAATATTATTAAAAAATATTTTCTTAGTAGAAAGAAAAAAATAATTAAAAAATATTTCTTTAATCATAAAGTAAAATATAAATATTTTTTTATTTTATTTTGTGATTAAAAATTATTTTTTAATAATATTATAATTTTTTTATTTTTTTAAAATATTTAAAATTATTAAAAAAATTTATAAACAAAAACTTAAAAAATACACATTAAAAAAACACTTACAAACTCGCGGGAGCCTCCAGCGGGATATAAAGCATTATCCTATCAGAAAATTCTCGAACCGCCTAGAGAGTAAAAGAAGAGTGAAGAAAAAGCGGGAGAACCCCTCCAATGAGAAATTAAGGCCGTTTAAAAAAAATTGTTGATCCGACGGCTCACAATCCAAGATCAGGAACCTTCCAGAAATCATACTTTCTTCTTATAAACCAGCTCTCCCCTGTTATCTCCTCAGTTCAGCAAAACCAAAATCAGTTCTCTCGAGAATCTGTGATTTTCTTCTCTCAAATTACAATTTCTCTTTGTTTTCGTTTAGCTTTCTACGAGTTTTTTTGGTGATTTAGCCATGGCAAAGAGTGAGGGTCCGGCGATTGGTATCGACTTGGGGACTACGTACTCTTGTGTGGGTGTTTGGCAACATGACCGCGTAGAGATCATAGCCAATGACCAGGGGAACAGGACGACGCCGTCTTATGTGGCTTTCACTGACACCGAGCGTTTGATCGGCGATGCGGCCAAGAACCAAGTCGCCATGAACCCAACCAACACTGTTTTCGGTAAGTTCTTTGCTCTGTGATGATTCTTTCAAGTATTTCATGTTAGGATTAGAGCGTTCTTAGATTCTCTTGTTTCTGTTTATTTGTGATGCTTTTAATTATCTAATTGGAAAACGAAATGCGTTAAGAGTTCAGTGCCTCTGTTTTCTTGTAAATTGAGTCGTGGGTAGGTGCTGTAGATGAACTCACTATGATTACATTTTCATAAACGCTCCATATAGGGAGTAACGGAAATAAATTCTCGATCATTATAGTTAAGGGAGAAGTGCGAAAATGTTAGTTCTAAATTGTTAGTTTTCATGGTGATCTGTATTTTCAGGAATCTATATTTTCAGAATAATTTCCATGGTGAATTTTATAACTTGTGTTTATGATCTATTTCGTTTTTCATAATATATTCTTGTATGTGAAAATAAGATAAATTTGCATTTAATCTATTCTTCATGTCGGGGGAATTTCTTTTCTTAAGCTTTAAAAACCGAGAGTTTTTAAGTCCGAATTCTGGTTCTGTTTCGATCAATCTAAGGCTTAACAAAATAGAATTCTTGGTTCTAATTTGTAATATGTCTTGCATAGTGCTTACCGCTTCTCTTTTGTTTTGTGANGAAAATAAGATAAATTTGCATTTAATCTATTCTTCATGTCGGGGGAATTTCTTTTCTTAAGCTTTAAAAACCGAGAGTTTTTAAGTCCGAATTCTGGTTCTGTTTCGATCAATCTAAGGCTTAACAAAATAGAATTCTTGGTTCTAATTTGTAATATGTCTTGCATAGTGCTTACCGCTTCTCTTTTGTTTTGTGACGTAGTAGTAAGGGCCATTGATTATAAGTGTCACTTTTTCTTAAATGAAATTTTAACCCAAGATCGTTTTGATAATGTTTCTGAATGAATTTGTTCCTTTTCTGGGTATCCAGATGCGAAGCGTTTGATCGGCAGGCGGTACAGCGATCCCTCCGTGCAAAGCGACATAAAGTTGTGGCCGTTCAAGG
>QEOT01003315.1:97020-131076 GCA_003123785.1 Pterocarya stenoptera
CCCCCCCCACCCCCCACTCCCCCATCTCTCGTTTCGCTACTCAGTCTCCCATCGCCGTCGCCGACTTACCGTCGCCTACTCGCCATCATTCCTTGACCCCATCATCGTCGCCTAGATTGCAGAAACACTATACCTCTGCCGATCGAAGCTCCGTTCCTCGTGGCCGTCGTCTTCCACCTTGTCGCTCTGTCATCGACTTCTACAACCGAAGGTTAGTTTTTGTCCATTTCACACACACTCTCTCTCTCTATTGGTGCTATTATTTCGATTTGGGTTGTGAGAAAACATTGTGTTTGAAATGGGTTGTACTTTATTGCGCTGCTGTAGTGAGAAAACATCCCTGAAAGACATTTTTTTATAATCTGTCCAGCCGCTGGATATTTTGAAGAAAAAATCCCCTGAAGACATTTTGTTATAATTTTTCGTGGTTCTGTGTTTCTGGTTGGATCCCTGATGTGCTTTGCTTTCCCTTGCGGCACATGATCTATTTTACTTAATATCAGGTTTACTGTCAACATGAGGCACCTGGGGGTGATATTCATAACTTTAGACCCTTACCTATCAAAAAAAAAAAAAAATCATAAAACTTTAGACCCTTTTCTAAAAAATTTTGTACGAGTTAATATTTATTAATAACTTGTCTCAATCTTGTCTCTCCCACTGCAAATCATATCGATGCAAAACTGGAACTCACAAGAACTGCATGCCTCTAAGTTTTGTTTGGTACAACATATTGTTCTCACAAATTTGAAGTTCTATCAAAGAACTTGATTATGAGCAACAAACACTGAAATGTTGTACATACACATAAATTCTAAGATTTAGAATGGAAAAGATAGACATACAATAAATATGAGTTTCATATTATTTATTTATTAATATACAGTTTAAAAACAATGCCTCTCGACCTACTTGTATTTATTAAAATTCATGGGTTTTGAGATGGGTTTTTGAAGTAGCTAGCTAGGCTACGAGTATTGAAGACCATCTTTACGTTGGGGTTGTTTGATGTATTTATAATTCCTCCTACATTTATTATTGCTCATTGGTTTTCCAACTGTGAAGTTAGAAAAGCTGGTAGGCATAAGGTGGTTCTAGACTAGCTGAGCTACCTATTGCATGCAGCACAACTCGGTTCTTACCAACGGCTACTCTTTATATATGATCTTTCATGTTGTTATTCATCATGATTTTAGTCAAACATATATAATATATAGCATGCCATTTTCAATTTTATTACTTTTACTTTTATATCTGATTCATTTGCTGGTTCTACTTTTACCATTTGAGGTCTTGAGTTCTTTCTAGAATGAAATTTTCTGCCAAGAGCCTAAGAATAAAAGAGATGTACATTGTTTTCTATTGAGAATATGATTTGAAATTCCAAATGGAGACAAAATCATTAAGTCCAATTAATAATAAATAAGCTTTTCTATAAAAAAAAAAAAGTTATAAAAAAAAGAATCCTCGTACAATCCAGAACCCGGATTTCCGGGTTTCAAAAACCCGGATTCATCAGGGTTCCGGCTCGGGTTTGAAACCCGAACCCGGTTCCAGTCCGAACCCGGATGAACAGTCCTATAATTGTACATACTAGTGAATACCAAACCCACAAGTGAATACCAAACCCACAAGTGAATACCAAATGCTTTAACTGAACAAAACCCACAGGTATTAAGTTATTAACCGTAACTTTATAGATTGGAGATCCCTCTTTTGCTCTGTGTTGAGATTGATGTGCATGCTATTGTGGTCTGTTTTGGAAATACAAACCTCTGATATTATTGAAGCCTTTCCGTTGTGCTGTTAGTTTGCTTGCTCATTATATACAATGAAATCTTGGCAATTTTGCTAACTTGCTATAGTTTTTATATATATAAATATATAATTGTATATATATATAATTTATCCATATAAAGACTATCCCGAAACGGTATACTAAAACATACCGGTACTGAAATATTCTGTTCCAGTACTTCAACCGGAACGGAATTCAAAACTTTGGGTAGCAAAGCTCCATCTCCAGCTGCAAAAACCTAAGGGACCAAAAGGAAAGAGATATGCGTTTTAATCTGCACAGCAAGCACTAGTGCTCCCTTTGGATCTCTCAGCTCTACAATCACAGCCGCCAATCCTGTAATTTATCTACTCTTTGTTCTCCTCTATTCCCCCACTATATTTCCTATCTAAACGTTTGATATGGTTTATTTGCATAAAAAAATGCGAGCTGCATTGTTATGGATGCCCAAATCAAATTTCACATTTTTATAAGAGCTTCCTTGGATTTTGGTATCTTGGTTTTTTTCCTGGAAAACTACACTATTTTCTGTATTTTTTGTATGGAAGAGGTCCGCATCAATTAAGGAGTTGTGAATGTTGGAATGGCTTGCAGTTCTTTTCGTAATTTATAGCCTACCCGAATGATACTGAACAACATCGTTAAATTCAGACTAAAGTCCCTAAACCTCCAAAAGTTCCCGTTGAGTCCTACTGCCCTAAGCCCCTAACTTTCTCAAATTCTTAGACTCTTGTCACTCCCAGAAGTCAGAATCTCAGTTCAACTTCTCCATCCCCATTTCGTGTGTCCATGTTGCCTCCCACTCAAATCACCATAGGAAGTTCCTCAGTTCTCCATCCCTGATTCCCTGCTGCGGTGCTGTCCTAACTTTGTCAGTTCTCCATCCTCCATTGGCCATTGTTGTGCGTTGCCTCCTACTCAAATCACCATAGGAAGTTCCTCAGTTCTCCATCCCCGATTCCCTGCTGCGGTGCTGTCCTAACTTTCTCAGTTCTCCATACCCCATTGGCCAGTGTTGTGCGTCGTCTCCTACTTGAATCGCCATAGGAAGTTCCTCAGTTCTCCATCCCTGATTCCCTGCTGCAGTGCTGTCCTAACTTTCGTAGTTCTCCATCCCCCATTGGCCATTGTCATGCGTCGCCTCCTCCCCCCCTCAGCCACAGACTCCGCTAATCTCTCTCTCGACCTCTTGGTATGTTCCTTTTTGGATTGTTTGAGTTTTGTCTTGGCTTTATTTGATTTGGTTGATTGATTTTATGAGGTGTTAGGGTTAGGATTTATATGGTGGTTGTTGGATTTGGGAACTTTTGGCTTGGATAATTTTGTTGGATGAGACTACTAATAACCTCATTTGACTGAAATGGGTTTGCACTTAGAGAGGAGCACAATCTCCCCTTTCGATGATATTGGAAAAAGGGTGTTCTCTCATCATGATCTTCGTCAAGAAATCGCTTAGAGGAGGTGGAAGACATGGTGGGATTTGCAATGACGGAGGATATGGGAAGAAGATGAGGGAAATGAGCAAATTAATTTTCTGTTAGAAGCAGTGTAACATCCAGACCCCAAAAGTGTGTTTTTATAATTTATTATTATTATTATTACGATTTTGCTATTTTATTAGATATTTTTTGAGGTAGTAATTTGTTTTGAATAGGATTTCTTTACTGTTAAACTATACACCTCTTTTATTTTCTGTTTGGTCTCCCTGATTGAGTAGTTTCCTGAATTGAAACTTTCTATTTAAACACTTCAAAACTTAAATCCTCTCAGTATGTATATCCTCATAGGAATAGGTTCCTAAAGCCTAGACAACTTCAAACTATAGCCTAGTCTCCTGATCACACTCACGTACTTCCTTTCCCCTCATCTATAGAACCCCACGGGACCCTTAGAATTAAACACACAAAATACCTGAAGGAAGAACTCACTCCCGCATAGACTAGTTTTCTGCCCAGCCACCGCCAATCACCCCAGGACATCGGAGCACCTCCCTGCAGCCACAGAACCCGCCGACCAAATACCTCCCTCCGCCTCGCACTCCTTTTGGTAAGTCCACACCGGAATCTTTCTTCCTCCTCTCTCTGTTATTCTCGGCCAGGCAGTTCTCTCTCTAACCCTCTCTCACTCATTCTCTCTCTTGTGTTGCACCACCATAGGGACCTCCCAGTAGCGCCGCCAGAAACTCCCAGCCACCCAGAGCTGTCATCACAGCTGATCCTCCTCTCGGTGAGTATCGCACGACACCTCCCCTCTCACAAACGTCTCTTAGACTTGTGTATTCTGCCTTTGATATTAAAGTGGGCCATGGGCCTTAAGCCCATTTGGCCAGAAGCCTTATAGGAGGCTAATCTTCCACCAAGGGCTTTTATCCTTGAAATTAGAGTGGGCCTTGGGCCTAGTTTTTAAATGACTTGTTGGGCTTATTTCAGAAACTATAATAATTGCTCAGAGGTATATCAATTTTGTTTTTCATGGGTTTTTTGGGTCATTGGGGTCAATGGGCAAGGTGTTTTCTTGTATACTTCAGTGTACTTGGTTATTCCTTTCTGATATATATAATATTTTTACTTATCAAAAAAAAAAAAAGTGGGTTGGTGGTGTTTTACAAAAAACAACGTCTTAGTGATTTTAATTCGGTTATTTCCTTTAATAGTAGCTGGGCTGGAATTTAAGCTAGCCCAAAGTTTTATATGAATAATTATGAACCCAAAGACACAATTTTTTTTTATAAAAAGTAATTAAAGGATTTTAAAGTATATTATGGAGCCTATTAGTTTAGTTAAATTCTATTATACGTATTTAATTACGTAGAATATTACGACACGTTTTGCTAGGAAATTAGTAACATCTAGTACCTTATATAGGTAACGTGCTACAAGTTGAAAATCAAAAAGCAACGCTAAGAGGTAATTAGTATGATCATATAATTGCATGTGTACTGTAAATGTTCTAATTGTATATGAAAATGTGATGTTTGTCTACGCTACACTACGAGTTAAGTCACGGGTAGATTCCTTTCATGATCTTCGATGAATTATAATGATATGCATGTAAGTGAGTGTATGTATGTTATGCCATTATGGATTGCGATTTGATGGATGATATGTCATGAAAATCACATAAATGCTATGCAATGTAATGTCATGAAGTGTTTAGATCATATAAGTCCTGTAATGTTCATGTAGTTCTCAGATCATGTATGCCATGGGATGTTTATGTTCAGATCACATTATGCCATGTCATGTTATGTTATGTACAAGCATATGCCATGCTAGAAAAGTTCATGAAGTCTAACAAACTTCTCATGCATTAAGAAAGATAATATGTTAAGGGTGACACGGACCTAAGCGTGTTCACCAAAGGTTATGATAAGGGTGACATGGACCTAAGCGTGTTTACCACAAGTTATGTTAAGACGGTACCACAGACCTAAGCGTGGTTCACCATATGTTAAGTGAAACATGGACCTAAGCATGTTTCACTCCAAGTTATGTTAAGGATGACACGGACCTAAGCGTGTTCATCACAAGTTATGATAAGGATGACATGAACCTAAGCGTGTTCATCACAAGTTATGTTTATGGATGACACGGACCTAAGCGTGTTCATCACAAGTTATGTTAAGGGTGACACGGATCTAAGCGTGTTCACCACAAGTTATGTTAAGGGTGACACAGACCTAAGCGTGTTCACCATCAGTTATGATAAGCAGTGCCACGGACTCAAGCATGGGTCACCATATGATAAGTGAAAGACAAGATAAACAAGTTATGTATGACTGTTAGAAAATGCATGAAGCCAATCATTTATGCATTCACGTTACATGTTTGCCATGATTATGTATGATGCCGCTCATGTTAATGATGAATTGATATTCTATGTGAATATGTGACGATATATGTAAGTATGTAGAGTTGTTCAGAAATAAAGCCTATGTTAAATTAAGTTATGTGTACGGTATGATGGTGAATCTGTGATGATGTATGTATGTTATGAAGAGTCTTTCAAAAATTAAGTCTATGCTAGGCTAAGATGTATTTTACGGTATGATGTGCTATTTACTGAGTATTCAACTCATTTTTGTTTGTTTCTCCATTTTCTCTTGTGTTTAACTGTTACAGATGATGAGTATGAGGACTTAGAACTGGAGGGCCATGATTAGATCTAGTGTAAAGACTTAGAAAGGAATAAGTGTTATTTACACAAGAATTAGTTTTGTTTATGTTTTTTTTACTTTATGTTTTCGGTTTCATGTTTCAAAAATAGTTATGTCCAGTTCAGTTTTAATATTTGATGCTTTTCAATAAATGTGGTATTTCAGGATATGAATCTCTTTACCGGATATTATGTTATGAATGTTGGTAACATCTCTATCCTATGGGAACGGGGTGTTACACGTAGGTTGTGGGCTTTTGTGTGTAGAGGTGCAGATAACTTGCTAAATGCGTGGAGGACTGGATTTCTCAGGAAAATAACAAAAGAATCAACGAATAATAATGGAGTAATTAGGTAAAACACACCATCGGAATCTGGTTGGATCGGAAAACCCGCTTTTTCGGAATTGGGTTTGGGTTGGAAATTCGGGAATACATAATCAGCTTGGAACTGTTTGTTCAGGAGTGAACCTTTCCGGGTCAGGTTGGGTGAACAGTGCTAGCCGTGGTTGATGAGGATTGCCATGATTGAAATTAGTAATTTTATTCTTTCATTCCACTGTTTAAGACGTGGTTTTGGATTGATTAAACAAAAAGTTGTTCAATTTCTTGATCTAAGGGGTATTTTATATGGGAGGATTTTTTTATAGTTTAATATGTGAGGATTGACAATGGACTAATCACAGACTTAACCCAATTATCGTTACTCTAGAAGTTTGCTTCGAATACTTGCATCCAATTAGTTTATTCCTTGAGCCATATGGCCAGCTTTTAGTCTTCTGCTCAATCTTTAAGCTATGGGTGAAAAGCTAGTCCGAGTAGGTGTCGACCTTCATGCCAATGTAACTGTTGCTCTGCTTCCCCATATGCTTTTCGTTGTTTACAAGTGCATACTCGTGGAAACAAACAGAGATTCGTCTCACTTTATACTCACAAATTAAGATGCTAAATATGAGTTGCTGGCTAGACTACCACATGTTTGACACAATGGATTCAGATTGCTTCATTGCTACGAATGTATGCTGTATAATATTATGCAATGTATGCTTGGGTTCAGGTGCATTTTTGGTGGCAGAAAATTTACAGCTTTCAAATGGTTCTCCTCAATGAGAAGTGGAATTTATTAAAGTGGATGGGACAGGGAGGTGGATCTCTTTTCCCTCATTTTATGCTTGTTCGTACACTCTTTGAGCGAGACAAGGTGGAGAAGACAAGATGCATTGAGCCAGATTTAAGAGGGGGTGTTCCTAGTTAAATCGTTTCTATAATTTTTAGCTCCCTACAGCAGATGTGGAAACCGAGGATCTTCTCATACTCCATTGTGAGGTAGCTGGCTAGCTAGCACTTTTGGCAAGATTTTTTAGTCTTTTTGGGCTTGATCGGGTGATGCTGGTAGGTATGGCTAGTTGATAGGTTAGCATGCTGGAAAGGGCAGGTTGGCAGTCATCACGTTATAGTTCCAATCTGTTTAATGTGATGGATATGGAGAGAAAGAAATGACCAAAGTTTCGAAGATGGCACAAGTACTTTGGAGGACCTCATGTGTTTCTTTCTCAATACACTCTACCATTCGATAGTTGCCCATCTATGTTTCTCTAGTTTTAGTTTTCAGGATTCTCTTGATCTACTTTCTTTAATTAGGTGTATTTGATGTATATTTTCAGTATACTTGGATAATGCCTTTTACTCATAATGAAAACTTGTCTTATGAAAAAATTTCATATAAATAAAACTGACCGTGGAAAAAAAACATAGAAAAACCATATCGATACGCCTATTATTTGGTATAAATTTCTGTCTTCTATTTCTTTTCTCCCCTTTATTGCATGCACTTGGAAAGATGGGCGTCTGGTCAGTTGGAGGATTTGTAGTCTTGCAGCATTGTTCTTTCTTTTTCTGGAATGGATAGATGATAGCCTTCCTCCTCTTTTGTTTACTCTGTGAGAACCATTGAATTACATGAAATGGATGATACTGAATCGACGTGGAGCTTTTTTTTGTCTGCTTTGGCCCTGTTGTTCTTTTTTTTTCTTTTTCAGTTTGCATTTTTATGCGTTGCATTCTAAAATACAACTCATTTGCGTTTATTTAAGATGTTCTAGTATTCTAGTTTACTTTATTTTGTTCGATAACATGAATAAACCTTTACATTTTAAGTGTTTGGGGAGGAAAGGTATAAGACTCCCTATATATGTATAAACCCAAATTATCAAAGGTTGTATTATATGTATAAACCTTTGCGGTATAAGACTCCCTATTAATTTGGGCTTCCACTTGGGTGCTTGTGTAATCGAAAGATATTAAAGTGGTTAAAACATAGCTATCTTAGAAGTACATAAATTTGTTTGATGTAGAAATGTAGAAATTTCTCGGGTAACAATTAAGGGTAGAAAGATTGTCTGATGGTATAACTTAGAAATATAGAAATTTCTATAGCCTATATAGGCCCCACCACTTTCCCATAAAATCCTATCTCTAAAAATCTTCATCTTAATTTAAAAACAATTTCAAGAAAATCTTACATCAAAACATGCCCTTACAAAAGTTGTCTGCCCTTGCCAATTGCATACATATATAATGTCATTTCATAACCACCCCCCCTCTCTTTTGGTGTTATTATGGGATTGCAAGGTTGTGAAAGAATTTGAGGAGGCATGGATCAATTGAATTAACTTGGAGAGTGGCTGGGCGGATAGCCTTTGAATAACAAATGGAATGCAGATTTTATCCTAATGCATTGCAGAAAGGGAGCTGTCACAAGAATGCGATATCAAATATGTAGAATATTTGGTTATTAGGTGTTAACTGTGAAGCCTTGGCTGGAAATCACTATATTTTTTTAGAGTTATGTGATTGCGCTTTAGAGGAGTATGTCTGGAGTTAGCTTTCTCTTCTAGAAACAGATTCACTTTTCAGTCGTCTTTCCAAACATATCTTGCTTCTGTTGACAGCTGAATGTAATATACCGTTGAGTAGTTTAGTTTGAACTGTTGACATGGCCTTGATACAAGGACTTCTTTTCAGTCGTCTTTCCAATCTTGTATCTTGCTTCTGTTGACAGCTGAATGCAATAAATATGCTGTTGAGCAGTTTGATTTGACCATTGACACGACCCTGATGTAAGGACTTCGTTAGGATTTTGTTAAAGATTACCATAAGAAATGTAAGAAATTTTTATATCTGTGAATGAATTTTAAGGGTATTAAACATGGGTACCTGGTGCTCTGACTGTGTGGGGTAAGAGTCCCTGATTGAAGCTTCAAACTCTCGGCAACAAGAAAAGAGTGCAATTTCTCAGTTAGCAATTCAAGTGCAGAAAATTGCAGCGACTTGTTTTTTGTTAGGACTTTACTGATTGTCTGGCATCAGATTCTTTCCGTGCATGTAGTTTGACTGAATGCTGCATGCTTCTAGTTCCTTAAATGGGATTGTATCTGGTTACGTGATCATTTAAGTGCCTCGAAATGTTGGTCTGTTTCATGTTTTTTTTCTTTCTCTTTATTCCTATCATTTTTTTATGATTGTAATTATTTCTAGTGCCTCCTTTTCATTATTGCTCTTGATTATATATTTTCATGAAGTGGTCAAGTCTAACATTGTCTTGGTTGGGCATGTGTAGTTGTGAGCATATAGCAATGGGCCGTAAAGTTGGTACGCTTCATATCAACCCAAAGAAATTTGGCTCTCTTCACAAGCCTTGCATGAAGGAAATGATTACATTTCTCAACTGCATGGCTGTTAACCACTGCAGTGACGATAAGTGTGTTAGGCAGAAGGAACTTTTGAGCGCTTGTATGGATTCTCAGGTGATCCAATTTTCCAGTTTATCATATCTTCTGCTGCTTCAGTTATTCGTTGTTTGTACCATTTATTCTTTGGCATACTCGTATTGGTTCCTGGATATAGATTATGCTTATTCTAGGATTGTTCTATGCAATTTATGCTTCTAAAGCTTATGATTACATTTGTTGCAGACAAGCAATAAAAGGAAGTCCTTGGGAAGTATTAATTACCACCTGCAGAGGCTTAACAGAGGAAGGAAGTAGTTTGGGGTTTTTAGAGAAGAATGTTTGACTCAGGCTCATTCTTCAGGTTCAGCAGTTGCAGACGTTTAGCAGGGGAAGGAACTATTTTGTTTATTGATTGAACCAAAGAGCGTCTATCATTTCTCAATTCGACTTGGATGATTCGCCATTGAAAACATCAAACATTTTTGGAACAAATATACTGTAGTTTATATAAATCCTCGTCCAGTTAAAGAGGCTTGCAATAATCTGTAACATGAGTTGGAGAAGAAAGGAATCTGAGCTATTTCTCTGCTCTGCCACTCGAAGCTTTGACTGAAGTTTAGGCTGAATGATCATGTGCTATATATTTACATCCTGCCGTTTTAAATGGCTGGCTGAACTGCACTTCTACTAAACTGCTGATCATCAACTGTTTTATTTTTAAATCATCCACATTAATGTATCCAAAAACAGATCGACTTGGTTAAGGCGTTGCCAAAGAACAATTGAGAGAAGTACTGACAAATGAGCAATAAGTTTCCAAATGTGTCAGTTCCTTAATCAACAACTAAAACTGCTTTAACCCTAATGAATTAACCTTTGGTTGTACAAACTACTGTAAAAGCTAGGGTTGCTAGCACCCCAAAAAACCATGCACTTAAGCCTCAAGGTCTACGTTCAATTATTAGTGGATCGCTCATGAAATTTAACTTTTTGGCAAGTCTTTAATGCAGAAAATATAAGTTGTTTATATTTTTTTCTCTTACTTAATTTTAACCTATAAGAACTATCTGCATTTTTATTGTGATTAAATTTCATTTTTCAAATAGCTGAAAATATAAGCAGGTAAGGCTCAGCAGAAGTTCGAAAATCCAATTCCGAATCTGACTCCGCTCCTACTCCGCCAAGTCGGAATCTTTTTCTCCTTGCAAGTCGGAGTTAGAGTCGGAGTTGTTGATGAACAGACTCCGAATCTGCTCCGATCCGACTCCGACACTCCGCCTCTGCCTCCGCCTCCGATTTTATACATATTTTATAAAAATATTTATTTTTCTATCACTACAAGAAATCAGGTCATTCTTAGCACACAAAATCGTCGAAAATATCCACCAAAATCGCTGGTTTTCCTCTTTCTTGACAATTTTAAAATCGCCGACTAGTCGACGATTTTAAAGTGACGATTCTGATCATTTTCAGCGATAGCAAAAAAACGTTGGGAAAAGTCTTATTTTTGGCGATTATTACTCGCTGCAAATATCCAAAATATCGACAGAAATACCATTTTTTTAACCCTAAATCGTTGCTAAAAATCAATTGCGGCGACATAAATCGTCGTAAAAGGACAAAAATCGCCGCAAACAACTTGACATTTTCCAGGGAATTTCAATTATCGTTGCCATTGCATATTTGCAGCAGGCTATTTTCGCCGCAAATAACTAAATTGACAAAAAAATAATTGCGGCGAATTTTGATCGCCGCAAAATAGTTTCCCAGAAAATAAAAATAACAAAAAAGCACAAAAACAGATAGCATTGAATCCAAATCAAGCTGTTGAGATAGCATTGGCAATCTATTGAATTCATAGAGAAGCCAGATATAAGTGAGTGGTTGCCAAGAGAAACTACATGCATTAAACAGTTTCACTAGCATTTTTTTCACTTATATTAGACAAAAACAGTCACTACTAAATCTACTACCTCATTTCAAGTCAGTCACTAACAATTGCATGACAAAAAAATTTACAATCATTTTCACAAACACATTTTCAATGCTAAGTTTCCTGTAACATAATCATAACTTGGTTAAAACATAAAGGCATATGACATCTCACATAGGACCTGAAGGGAAGTGACCACATTCCCATTGCCTATAGACTAGAACTGATCCAATGCACATGGACATGATATTGGTGCACTCCAATAGACATGAAGACAATAGAAACACCTAAGTAGAAAATAAAAAGAAAAATATTTTGACATTGTATGCCAATTCTTACAAGATAAAAGCTACATTGGAACAACAGTTTAAGAAATAAAGTGCTCAAGTTATCTATTACATACTCAGAATATTATAGAAAGTTCATTACAAATCTAAACAACAATTTATAACCTGATCTATAACTTAATATATTAGTTGGATTTGTAATCTCACCAGATCAATCAGGACATGAATTCTATTTAATGAAAAAATTTAGATATTTCGGTGCCTATTAATTATGCACTTAGAGAGCCTAGCTAGCTTTTTAGTGTACAATTTTCGCAATCTCTCTTGAAAATATAGGATGTATCTAGATCTATTAATAAGTCCTCGAGACTCAAAGCCTGAAATATTGGACTCGAATGAATCTAGGATTCCATCTTTGCCCTAGCTAGAAAAGAAAAGTTGCATATACAGGATTGAAGTTTCCAATTTGATGAACTAGCTATCACCAATTAGTTCAACTCTATAAACGTGTAAAGTACTCCAAGGTGATCAATTTCTTCTTTAAGTTGGGTCTTATTTATCAGTATGATTAAATCTTGAGCATGCAGATAATTAGTTAGTGGCTTGTAAATCATAAGCAGATCATTTGAATTTTATACAACTATATCTTATATAGTCAGTTAAACTCAATAATATACTAGTTAAATAATATATTAATACTATAAGATATATAGACTAAATTGACTAATAATATAGTTAAGTATATGACTATATATAAATATCATACTACTAAAAATTTACAATATTACTACCATGTAACACTAAATTACTAATGTATAAATATAATAACATGTAATACTAATGTATATATAATATACTATAAACACTAATCTATAAATTTATAATAACATATAATACTAATGTATAAAAACTAAAGTATTAATCATATAAATTTTATATAACAATATCTTATATTAATTACATTTTTTGGCCTAATAAATTCTCAACATATTCATTTTAATAAATATATTAGTAATACTAATATACTTTAGTATATTAATTACATTTATGGCCTAATACTAAAACTATTTTTTCTAAAAAGAAAAATGATTTATTAGAACAAATCTCTAATAAATTAGAAAAATTAAATCTTTCCACTACAACATCCACCTCAAAACAATCCCATATTAATGTATTAATTAGAACAGATTCCCCTATATTATCTGACTCTGAAATTAGTAATATTGAAAACTAATTTAATAATTTCGATTTAAGAGTAATAAGATAGGAGATCATGTTAATAGTTTTTCATCTAGAGATTCTAAACATCATGTCAGAAAAATTACTATATAAATCACTATAGTATTAGTTATACTAATAGTCTAATATTATAGTGATATAATAATACTAATACTATAGTAGTATTAGTGTAGTAATACTAATAGTAGTATTAGTATATATAGTTATGCTAATCATTATAACTAATACTAATATTTATACTAATACTAACACAAATATAGACTACAGTTATAACTTATACTAAATCACTATAACTTATACCTATACTAAATCACTATAACTTATACTAATATATAGTATAGTTATAACAAATCACTATAATATAGTATAACTAATATAACAACTAATATAAGTATTAGTATAACTAATACTATAACTAATATAACTAATACTATAACTATTAGTATAACTAATACTAATATAGACTATATAGTTATTCTAATTACTATAACTATATATAGTATTAATATCATTATATTACTATAGTATTAGTGATAATACTATATTATCACTAACATATGGTAATAGTACTATACCAATAGTATTACTATATACTAATACTATTAGTGTATTACTAATATTTATATATATTAATATATATAAAGTATAAGAGATTAGAGATTTAATATATATATATATTACATCACTAACATACTAATAGTCTAATAGTATGATACTATAGTATTAGTGATATTCATATATATTAAAATATATCATAGATTCATAGTATACTATATAAATATCATAGTATAATAAACTATATATAGTATAATATTCTTATATATATAATATATTTTTGAATCTTCATTTCGTTACTCGAATACGGTGCCAACAATATGGTTCACATAAATTCATAATAGTTTAATATTCTTATATATATATAATATAATTTTTAATCTTCATATGGTTTTCGTATATGACGCCGTTTTCATAAAACAATCTCCATTCACCCGAATCACCCCCTAATTTGACATTTCGACCTCAACACATTCGGCCTTCAGGTAAAAACCCTAGCTNAGGAACTATTTTGTTTATTGATTGAACCAAAGAGCGTCTATCATTTCTCAATTCGACTTGGATGATTCGCCATTGAAAACATCAAACATTTTTGGAACAAATATACTGTAGTTTATATAAATCCTCGTCCAGTTAAAGAGGCTTGCAATAATCTGTAACATGAGTTGGAGAAGAAAGGAATCTGAGCTATTTCTCTGCTCTGCCACTCGAAGCTTTGACTGAAGTTTAGGCTGAATGATCATGTGCTATATATTTACATCCTGCCGTTTTAAATGGCTGGCTGAACTGCACTTCTACTAAACTGCTGATCATCAACTGTTTTATTTTTAAATCATCCACATTAATGTATCCAAAAACAGATCGACTTGGTTAAGGCGTTGCCAAAGAACAATTGAGAGAAGTACTGACAAATGAGCAATAAGTTTCCAAATGTGTCAGTTCCTTAATCAACAACTAAAACTGCTTTAACCCTAATGAATTAACCTTTGGTTGTACAAACTACTGTAAAAGCTAGGGTTGCTAGCACCCCAAAAAACCATGCACTTAAGCCTCAAGGTCTACGTTCAATTATTAGTGGATCGCTCATGAAATTTAACTTTTTGGCAAGTCTTTAATGCAGAAAATATAAGTTGTTTATATTTTTTTCTCTTACTTAATTTTAACCTATAAGAACTATCTGCATTTTTATTGTGATTAAATTTCATTTTTCAAATAGCTGAAAATATAAGCAGGTAAGGCTCAGCAGAAGTTCGAAAATCCGATTCCGAATCTGACTCCGCTCCTACTCCGCCAAGTCGGAATCTTTTTCTCCTTGCAAGTCGGAGTTAGAGTCGGAGTTGTTGATGAACAGACTCCGAATTTGCTCCGATCCGACTCCGACACTCCGCCTCTGCCTCTGCCTCCGCCTCCGATTTTATACATATTTTATAAAAATATGTATTTTTCTATCACTACAAGAAATCAGATCATTCTTAGCACACAAAATCGTCGAAAATATCCACCAAAATCGCTGGTTTTCCTCTTTCTTGACAATTTTAAAATCGCCGACTAGTCGACANCCATACGTCGTCGGCCAAGTTCCATTCTCCCTTCCCCTTTTTTCCTTCTTTTATCATAATGGTCTTAAAAACTTCCAGTTATTAAACTTCCTCTGAATGTTGTAAATTTCCTCATCCCTTTATTTAGTTTTGATTGTACTCATCTTAGTATCGTCTTGTTTGTACTCTATTTTTTAATGTATTATATTTGTTTTATCATTTATGATTTTTTTGTTGTTGTAGTTGTACATATAACATATACATATCGATTTGGAGATCGAATAATTATAAGATTGGTCTTCTTAAACATCTTAAACAAAAAATAAATGGGAGATAGGGACTACGTATTTTTTTGTTGGGTTTGATTTTTTTTCTCTGTTTTTCTGTTTAAGATGAAAAATATTTTCTCAAATACATGATTAATGATATATTTTTGTTTCAGTGATTCTAAAACAGCCACAGATTGAGTTAATGCGTGATGTTGTTCAGTTTGATTTTTTCTGTTTAAGATGAAAATATATTTTCGCAAAATAAATTTTTGTTTTAGTGATTGTAAAACAGCAACAAGATGAGTTAATGCGTGATGTTGTTGGGTCTGATTTTTTTCTTCTATTTTTTTGTTTTAGACGAATATATATTTTCTCAAATATATTTCTGTTTTACTGATTGTAAAACAGCCACAAGTTGAGTTAATGCATGATGTTGTTGTGTCTGATTTTTTTGTCTGTTTTTCTGTTTAAGATGAAAATATCTTTTCTCAAATATATTTCTATTTTAGTGATTGTAAAACAGCCACAAGTTGAGTTAATGCATGATGTTGTTGTGTCTGATTTTTTTGTCTGTTTTTCTGTTTAAGATGAAAATATCTTTTCTCAAATATATTTCTATTTTAGTGATTGTAAAACAGTTACAAGTTGAATTAATGCGTAATGTTGTTGGGTCTGATTTTTTTTTCTATTTTTTTTTTTTGTTTAAGATAATATATATTTTCTCAAATATATTTCTATTTTAGTGATTGTAAAACAGCCACAAGTTGAGTTAATGCATGATGTTGTTGGGCTTGATTTTTTTTTTCTATCTTTCTATTAAAGATGAAAATATATTTTCTCAAATACATTTCTGTTTTAGTGATTGTAGAACAACCACAAGTTGAGTTAATGTGTGATGTTGTTGGGTTTGATTGTTTTTTTGTTTAAGATGAAAATACATTTTCTCAAATATATTTCTATTTTAGTGATTGTAAAACAACCACAAGTTGAGTTAATGCGTGATGTATTGTGCTTTTGGGGCTGTGTTTGGTTGTTTTAGTGATTATTTTCGTACTATTTTGTTTGTTTGTTATGTTCTAGTTCTTAAATCATGAATATAGAAGGCGTAAGCACTTCTACATCCACAACTGCATCTTGTTCTGGCATCATAAACAGCCTATTGATACTCCCAGTCCCATAGTTGAAGAGTCTAGCGGACCAATAGACTCTTCGATAGGCACTCCTAGTGATTTTACCCTCGCCCTCCACCTGCTAGTAGAGTTCTTAAGAGTAGGTCTTTGGTATGGATCCACTTCACAAGAGTGCTCGATTGTGATATCGAAGAGCCTATAGTTACTTGTAACCATTGTGGGAGACAATGGAAATGCAATCCCAAAATACAAGGCATTTCGACAATGAAAACATACATTTAACTTTGCCCCAAAAATTGTAAGAGTAAGTTGGATAAGAGTCAAACATTCTTAGTCACATAAGCAAGAATTGAAGACCAATGGGAGAAGAGTTTAGGGATGACTAAGTATAATGAGAAAAAAAAAATCTAGACTGCCCTTGCTAGGATGGTGATAATGGATGAGTTACCTTTTAGGGTTGTTAAGGGCTAAGGATTTCGAGACTACTCTAAATTTCTTGATCCTCGGTTTCATAATTCTTCTCAATTTACTATAATACGTGACTGTATGAGGCTATTCTTGAGAGAGAATGATAGCTTGAAGAAAATATTTTTGACCACCAAATAAAGAGTGTACCTGACCGTCGACACTTGGACTTCTATCCAAAATAGGTCATAATGGTATCATAATGTCATTGACTCATTGGTGTGGATTACTAATAGTATAATTAGTATTAGTAATATTCATATATATTAATATATATCATAGATTCATAGTATACTATATAAATATCATAGTATAATATACTATATATAGTTTAATACTCTTATATATATTTGAATCTTCATTTCGTTACTTGTATGCGCCGTCAACAATATGGTTCACATAAATCCATAATAGTTTAACATTCTTATATATATAATATATTTTTTAATTTTCATATGGTTTTCGTATACGATGCCGTTTTCAAAAAACATTCTCCATTCACCCAAATCACCCCCCCAATTCGACATTTCAACCTCAACACATTCGGCCTTCAGGAAAAAACCCTAGCCTCCTTGGAACCGTCACCCACCCTCTCACTCTACATTCCAGATGCCATCGGCTGAGTTCTACTCTCCCTTCCCCTTTTTTCTTTATTTTATCATAATGGTCTTAAAAACTTTCAATTGTAAAATTTCCTCTAAATATTGTAAAATTTCCTCATCCCTTTATTTACTTTTGTTTGTACTCATCTTAGTATCGTCTTGTTTATACTTTTTTTATGTATTTATATTTGTTTTATCATTTATGATTTTGTTGTTGTTGTACATATGACATAAACATATATATTTGGAGATTGAATATCATAAGATTGGTCATCTTAAACAGAAAATACATGAGAGATAGGGGCTGTGTATTTTTTTGTTAAGTATAATTTTTTTCTGTTTAAGATGAAAACATATTTTTTCAAATATATGATAATTGATATATTTCTATTTTAGTGATTGTAAAACAGCCGCAAGTTGAGTTAATGCGTGATATTGTTGGGTTTGATTTGATTTTTTTTTTCTGTTTTTTTGTTTAAGATGAAATATATTTTCTCAAATATATTTATGTTTTAGTGATTGTAAAACAACAAGAAGTTGAGCTAATGCGTGATGTTGTTGGGTTTGATTTTTTTTGTTTGAGATGAATATATATTTTCTCAAATATATTTCTATTTTAATGATTGAAAAACAATCACAAGTTGAGTTCATGCGTGATGTTGTTAGGTCTGATTTTTTTTTCTATTTATAATGAAAATATATTTTCTCAAATATATTTATGTTTTAGTGATTGTAAAACAGCCACAAGTTGAGTTAATGCGCGATGTATTGTGCTTTTGGAGTTGTGTTTGGCTGTTTTAGTGATTGTCTTAAGAGTACTATTTTGTTTATTTGTTTTATTATAATTCTTAAATCATGAATATAGAAGGTACAAGCACTCCCACATCCACAACTGCATCTTCTCTTAGCATCCCATAACAGCCTATTGATACTCTCAATCCCATAGTTGAAGTGTATAGCGGACCAATAGACTCTTCNATGAATATAGAAGGTACAAGCACTCCCACATCCACAACTGCATCTTCTCTTAGCATCCCATAACAGCCTATTGATACTCTCAATCCCATAGTTGAAGTGTATAGCGAACCAATAGACTCTTTGATAGGCACTCCTAGTGCCTTCTATTCTTACCCTCGCCCTCCACCTAGTAGTAGAGTTCCTAAAATAGGTTTTTGGTATGGGTCTACTTCACAAGAGTTGCCGATTGTGATCCCGAAGATCCTATAGCTACTTGTAACCATTGTGGGACACAATGAAAATGCCATCTCAAAAGACAAGGCACTTCAGTCATGAAAACACACATCCAACTTTGTTCCAAAAACTGTAAGAGTAAGGTGGACAAGAGTCAAATATTTTTTGTCACATAAGTAAGAACTGAAGACCAATGGGAGAAAAGTTTAAGGATGACCAAGTACAATGAGAAAAAAATCCAGACTGCCTTTGCTAGGATGGTAATAATGGATGAGTTACCCTTTAGGGTTATTAAGGGCCAAGGCTTTCGAGAATACTCTAAATCCCTTGATCCTAGGTTTCAAATTCCTTCTCAATTTATCGTAATGCGTGACTGTATAAGGCTATTCTTGAGAGAGAATGAAAAATTGAAGAAAATATTTTTAACCACCAAACAAAAAGTGTGCTTGACCACCGACACTTGGACTTCTATCCAAAATAGGCCATAATGATATCATAATGTCATTGACTCATTGGTGTGGATTACTAATAGTATAATTAGTATTAGTAATATTCATATATATTAATATATATCATAGATTAATAGTATACTATATAAATATCATAGTATAATATACTATATATAGTTTAATTTTCTTATATATATAATATATTTCTTAATCTTCATATGCTTTTTGTATACGGCGCCGTTTTCACAAAACATTCTCCATTCACCTGAATCACCCACCCCAATTTGACCTTTAGACCTCAACACATTCGGTTTTTAGGAAAAAACCCTAGCCTCCTTGGAGTCGTCACCCACCTTCTCACTCTCACGCCGTCGCCAACTTGCCAACCCTCTCACTCTACATTCCAGATGCTGTAGGCCAGGTTCTACTCTCCCTTTCCCTTTTTTCTTTTTTTTTTTTCATCATAATGGTCTTAAAAACTTTCAGTTGTAAAATTTCCTCATTCCTTTATTTACTTTTGTGTGTACTCATCTTAGTATCGTCTTATTTGTACTTTATTTTTTTATGTATTTATATTTGTTTTATCATTTATGATTTTTTGTTGTTGTTGTACATATAACATATACATATCTGTTTGGAGATTGAATAATCATAAGATTGGTCAACTTAAACATCTTAAACAGAAAATACAGGGAGGTAGCGGCTGCTTATTTTTTTGTTGGGTCTGATTATTTCTTTTTTCTGTTTCAGAGGAAAACATATTTTCTCAAATATATGATTAATGATATATTTATATTTTAGTGATTGTAAAACAACCACAAGTTGAGTTAACGTGTAATGTTATTAGGTCTGATTTTTTTTCCTGTTTTTCTGTTTAAGATGAAAATATATTTTCTCAAATATATTTCTGTTTTAGTGATTGTAAAACAGCCACAAGTTGAGTTAATGCGTGATGTTGTTAGGTTTGATTTTTTTTTTTTCTGTTTAAAATGAAAATATATTTTCTCAAATATATTTATGTTTTAGTGATTGTAAAACAACCACAAGTTGAGTTAATGCGCGATATATTGTGCTTTTAGGACCGTGTTTGGTTATTTTAGTGATTATCTTAACCGTACTTTTTTGTTTGTTTGCTTTGTTTTAGCTCTTAAATCGTGAATATAGAAGGCACAAGCACTCCTACATCCACAGCTGCATCTTCTCTTAGCATTCCAAAACAGCCTATTGATACTCCCAGTCTCGTAGTTGAAGAGTCAAGCGGACCAATAGACTCTTCGATAGGCACTCCTAGTGCCTTCTGTCCTAACCCTCACCTTCCACCTAGTAGCAGAGTTCCTAAAAATAGGTCTTTGGTGTGAGTCCACTTCACAAGAGTGCCCGATTGTGATCCGAAGATCTTGTAGCTACTTATAACCATTGTGGGAGGCAATGAAAATGCCATCTCAAAAGGCAAAGCACTTTGATCATGAAAATACACATCCAACTTTGCCCCAAAAACCATAAGAGTAAATTGGACAAAAGTCAAACTTTCTTGGTCTCGGAAGCAAGAACTGAAATCCAAGTGGAGAAGAGCTTAGGGATGATCAAGTACAATGAGAAAAAAATATGAGCTGCCCTTGCTAGAATAGTGATAGTGGATAAGTTGCCCTTTAGGGTTGTTGAGAGCCAAGGGTTTCGAGAATACACTAAATTCATTGATTCTAGGTTTTTAATTTCTTCTCGATTTACCGTTATGCGTGATTGTATGAGGATATTCTTGAGAGAGAATGATAGCTTGAAGAAAATGTTTTTGATCACCAAACGAAGAGTGTGCCTGACCATCGATACTTGAAATGATATCCAAAATATTAATTACATGTGTGTGACCGCTCACTTTATTGTTGGTAATTGAAAGTTATATATGCGGATCATTTCATTTGTTCGGATTAGTGACCATAAGAGGGCAACGATTTGGAGGGAGTTGGAGGAGCGTATGGTTGATTGGGGCATTGACAAAATCCTTACAATTACAGTAGATAATACTACCTCTAACGACTATGCTATTGATTGGTTGAGAATAGGAGAAATAGGAAGTGAGGATTGTATTGGAGCTCATGAGTTTATTCACATGAGGTGTACGGTACACATCTTAAATCTTGTTATGAGTGAAGGTTTGAAAGATATTAATGACTCGATCATAAGAGTTCAAAATCTGATTAAGTAGGTGAAGTCTTCTCCCGGCCCAAAGACTTGCCACTTTCAAGTATTGTGTTGTTAAGTCAAACGGGCCATGTTCTAGTTTCTTGTGTCTTGATGTGCCTACTAGATGGAACTCGACTTTTCTTATGTTGAACGTGGCTGAGAAGTATCAAAAAGCCTTCCAACTTTTGTTTGATAAGGATCCCTACTCAAGAGTTTATTTGTCTGAGGATGGGCATGGGAAAAAGGGTCTAGGAGCTCCTAGGACTGATGATTGGGAGACCATAAGAAATTTTTCAAAATTTTTTCATGTATTTTATATCATCACCCTACATATTTCTGGTATACTATATGCCACATCAAATTTGTATGTCCAAGAGCTGATTAATATTCATAAAAACTTGAATGCTTTTTGTGACAATAGTAATCGACGCTTGAGTTCAATGACTTTGAGAATGAAGACAAAGTATAATAAATATTTGGGTGATCTTGAAAAAATAAATTGATTATTGTTTATTGTTATCATTCTTGATCAACGGTACAAATTGGTTACTCAAGCTTATTTGTTCAACAAAATATTGGGTGATGAGAGGGGTGATGAATTTGTTGTACTTCTCAAGAGGGCTATGGGATATTTATATGAACAATATATAGGGTTTTGTGGTGGCCACGTAACTGGTCTATGTTAACTCGGAGTCGGAGTGGTGAAGGTAGTGCATCAAGACCTTGGACTATGTCAACTGGTCTATGTCAATGGGGACATTGGAGAGTAGTAGTAGTACCTGTAATGATGACTATCCCTTGGACATTTTGTTCAAATTCCATAAAGATCGAAAATCAGCATCGTTGGTGGATTGTAAGTCTAAACTAGAGCAGTATTTGCTGAAGGATGTTGAGGTTCCTATGATGAATTTTGAAATTTTGGTATGGTGGAAAGTCAACTCAAGCAAATATTCGGTTCTTGCTCTAATGGCAAGAGATATATTGGCCATTCCGATCACCACCGTTGCATTTGAGTCAGCATTTAGCACAGGAGGCCATGTCCTGGATCCATTTTGGAGTTCTTTGGCTTCTAGAACTGTAGAAACTCTTTTGTGCACGCAAAACTGGTTGAAGTCCACTCATATATGCTTGAGTCAACATTATACGAATGCCATTGATGATGCGGAAAGCTATAAGTTAGACTTAGGTAATGTATTTAAAGATTTTTTTAAGTTGTTATATATGTTGATTTTGACATTTTGTGATACTAACCTCCTATATTTTAACATCTTAATGTAGAATTAATCACTGGTATGGCCAACTTATTTTGTGAAGATGATTAACAATTTGACAGATTGAGTTTTCGAGGTTTGAGTTACTATCTAAAATACTAAATGCTTCATGCTAAATTCTCTTTACTTTTCAAAGACAACTCTGTTAGCTACTTATACTTTGTTTATACCATATTTATTTGAATTTCAGCGATCTCAATTAAAACAAGTTAAATGGATCCATTCCTTCAAATAGGCTTTCTGAGAATATTACAACTATGTAAGATTCTACATCTTCCTAATAAGATGTAATATACATACTTTTTTATGTTTGTTTAAATTTATTTTTCAGATGTAATTAAAGTTGGGTTGTTTTCCTTACTAATTTTTTCATTTTTTTTTCCAGGCACAACTTAAAAGTTGAAACATTTGGAAGTTTGTAACATTTAATATATTTTGGTTCATTTGTTGGGCATTTAGAAGATTGTAATTTGGAAACTTGTAATTTATTTTATTTTAGTGCATTTGGAAGTTCGTAATTAAATGTAGTTGTTGGGAACATTTAATTTGGTTGGCACTTAGAAAATTTTGGATTTCTTTTGTTGTTAAAATGGAACTTAGAAAACATTTATTTTAGTAGTAGTAAGTAAATATTATTATAATGGGTGTGTATGATGGATGGTAGGTGTAGTCCGTATGGATGTTTATTGTAGTGATTAGTTAGATGTGGATATGGATAATGTGAGTGCATGTAACAATAGGACTTTCTTTTTATTTTTAATTTTTGAATGTATGTTAGTATGTTACTTGTTTTATTTAGTTGTATTTTTTGTTATAATCAAAAGTGAATTATTTAGTTTAAATTGAAATTTGAAAGCCCACACAATCTTTTTTTTTTTTTTTTTTAAAGTAGGTCAACTATGAAGTTAAAAAAGACAAAAAATAAGTCCCAAAATTCGACTCCATTCCGACAAGTCGGAGTCGGAGGCGGAGCAGAGTTTATACATCTCAGAGTTGGAGTCGGAGTCAAAGGTCGGATTCTACCTCCGACAAAGTCGAAGTAGGAGACAGAGGTTAGGTCCTCCGACTCCGACTCATGCACATGTCCATGCTGCACATGATAATATGTAGCATACTAATTTCCCATGCAGTGTTCAAGTACTATTGACAAAAGTTGGGAATTTTTTTTTTTTTTTTTGAAAAACCAAACGGTTTATTGCTCATGACTGACTTACAACATTTCACTAATAATAGTGGAATGTATACAAGCTGGATAATCTTCTAGTATATATAAGTCCTCCTCTAAGGATAGAGCATTTTTAGCCAAAGTGTGGGCAGCTAATTTATTTCCTTCCCTCTTGACATGGGAAGCTAACCATGAATGCAAGGAATTAAGGATCTTTTTGGTGTCTGCAATCAGAACTCCTCCTTGGCTCCAATTAGGGGTCGCTTTGTTCATAATGTTGATGACTTGTAGCGCATCTCCCTCCGTGATAACATCATGTATTCCCATGTCTCGACAGAAAATGGTTGATAGCATCAATGCATAAGCCTATGCAATGAAGGAATCTGTAGATAGATCTCTATGAGCTTGAAGAGTACCAGCAACCTAACCCATTGGATCCCTTATGATAGCACCTATCCCAACTTTACCTGCTCCTTTATCAATGGTTGCATCCCAATTCAATTTGTAAAATCCCATAGGAGGTTTCACCCAAGTGCAAAAATGCTCTTGAACAGCAGGCCTTTTCAATTGTTTCTGAACTTGACATTGCTTGAAGTAGGTTATCTCCTTAATAGCCTTAATAATAATTGAGTTAAGGGAGGAAAGCTCTTACCATGGATAAAGCAATTCCTCCTGAACCAAATTAATCTAGCAGTCATTGCAAACTCAACTAACCCATCCTTCTGTAGTGTCTGAACCAAAACCTCCCAAAACTCTAGAAATGAGGATCTGTGGATAGACATCTTTTGTAGCATTTTACTAGCTTGTCACCACACATCTTTTGCTGAGTCACATTCCCAAAAAGCATGAGAAACGGTTTCAGAAAAAAAATTTGCAAATGGGACAGGCATCATCTTTTGTCACTTTTCTGTGAAACAGGTTCAGTAAGGTAGAAAAGGCATTTTTGTAGGCTTTCCATATGAAAATTTTAACAACATTAGGGACTTGCATCTTCCAAATAGCCTTCCATGATTTACTCCTCTTCTGCCCTTTCGAAGATTCCCCTTCTCGTTGATTAAGTAACTCCTGTTGCAACAAATAAGCACTCTTAACTAAGTGTACCCCGTTCTTAGTATAGGCCCACACCATCGTGTCCTCCCTCCCAACAGAACTGAGAGGGATGGACTTAATTCGAGTGACATCAGTTGATGAGAACAGCTTAGAGATAACATCCTCATTCCACACATTAAGCATAGGATGGATAAGTTCTACCACCCTCTCAATCCTTGTAGCATTTTGAGCCTGACTTTTAATTACCAATCTGCTTGAATCCATGAGCCACCTATCCTACCATATCCCAGTCTGTTTTCCATCTCTAACTCTCCATATTAGACCTTCTTTTAACAATTTATGCCCTGGCATAAGACTTGTCCATGCAAAAGAGGGTCTGGATCCCAATTTGGCCTCTAGAAAATCTGTGTAGGGGAAATACTTGTATTTAAGTACCTTGGCTACCAAAGAATCAAGGTTTTTTAAAATTCTCCAATATTGCTTAGGTAACATAACATTATTGAAGGACTTAAACTCTCTAAACCCCAATCCAGCTTTATCTTTTCCTTTTCCCAGATAACTCCATTTTACCTACTGGATTTTAGACTTGTCTTCATTATAACCCCATCAAAAATTCCTTAGTAACTTATTCAGCTTTTGTATAATGGGGTGAGGCAACAAGAAAATCCTCATTGTGTAAGTGGGAATGGCATGTTGCATAGCCTTCACCAATATCATATATGTATCTTTCGTGCTTGTAATATCACAAGAGATCGAAGTCATACTGCAGTCAAAAAGATTTCATAAAAATAAACTCGCAAACTGACGTGGCTTGAAGTGACACGTTAGATCTGCTTTACAATAAAAGTAGTTTTACCATCTAAAGTGTCACATCAACTCACGTCAATTTGTGACATCTAACGTACCAGATAATCTTACGTTAGTTTGTGAGTTTATTTTTGTTCTGAATAACGTATAAGCATATCTAGAGATCAATAATTAAAGAAAAATTCTATTCATCATCCTCACACACCATACACCACATTTTTTTTATTTATTTTTTATTTTTTTCTCTTACCAAATGTGGGGTATATGGATGATGAGTAGAAGAATTCAATAAGTTTAAGAAAAATAAAATCAAAAATAAATTTAAAAAAAATATAATGTGTAGTGTGAGGATAATGAGTAACAAAGCCCCTAATTAAATATTAGATTTGTTGTTAGTAGTTCACATGCAATATCACTCCCTGCATGTGATGTCAAAATGGAATTAACGATTTGATGTCTTACTAGACTTGTGTTAAAAATTACATAACATTGCAATTAGAAACATTATCAATCAAAGTTCTTATCCAACACAAAAATGGAGAGAGAGAGAGAGAGAGAGAGAGAGAGAGAGAGAGAGAGAGAGAGAGAGAGAGAGAGAGAGAGAGAGAGAGTTTTTATCATTTGATCATGTACGCCTGCAGAAATCGAATCAAGATTCTTTGGGAGCCATATATGGTCCCCCTGCTCCCCATCCTTTTACCCGACTCTAGGAATTCTAAAAGCTCCCTGATCATCAGCACATGCAGCCAAACGAAATACGAATATACCAATAGATCTAATTCCCTTATTAATATATGTCCAAATATGAAAACATCAGTCGACGTTGCAAGGTCTATCTATATTCAAGCTTTATCTGTTGGAGCTAGCTGCGTCATGCATGTTGGCCGGATCTACGGTCCATTGAATGTTTTGGATGAGCATCTATTGATGCGAAAATGATCATCATCTCTGGGTAAAGCTATCTTTAATTTTCTGGGTTTTGGGTCCTTGGTACATACGTACGTACGTAGCTGTAGATAAATATATATATATACATATATTTATATATATAAAGCGATCCCTAGCTACCTGATGTGCGTACGCAGAGAGAATCTATATACCTATATGCAATAATAATGTCAGATGCATGTGCAATTATGAACAAAAGTTTTGTTATGGGAACTATTTTCATGGGCCGATAACTAATTATAATGCGTGTGGTGTTGCATGTGGTACGTGTACCAATATTACTTTGCAGTACTGCAGAAGTAGCTAGCATTAATATTAATGCCTTTGATTGATCTGCAGAACTTGACCTCTGCCCTGCGCGCTGCTGGCTATGGATAAATTCATCATGCATGCATGCTTAATATTATTATTATAACCTCTAACAACAAAATGGAGGCAATTTGGGTCCTACGATCTGTCTCATTTACCAGCTCATAACATTGAATGTAGAAAGCTAGCTAGCACAACCAATCTCTTGTACGCGTTGTTCAATCATTGTACTTTTACTATTCTAGCTGCGTGTGCCAGCACGTGCCCTGAGAGAGAGAGAGAGGACAAATGAATGTGTTAAGGCTGCAATTTTTCTTCCTTTTCCATACGAGAGGAAGAGCTTTTTTGCATGAAAATGAGCAAAATAAAGCCGGCGGTAGCCCTGTCAAAACAGATAAGATAGGCGCTAGGGGAATTAGATTCCTACACCACCAATTTCAATTATTCTTATACCCTTTCACCATTAAACAAGTGTAGAATCATCCACATTTAAGATAATATTCATATGCAGCAGCAGCAGGGTTGCACGATTCATGCAAATCGGAAAGCAATGCACGTGGTATATAGTTTAAATATTACAGTACGTACATGATTCCAAAGTACATTTCGTTAACAGTTCTTCTGTTAAAGACATATATACATCTTCTGCCCTCAAATTCTGATTAATTTTATTATCATTGGAAATTAATCTGAAAATTAAGCTGATCTCGATCTCAACTAGCTCAAATATTTGATAATTGGATATATTAGTAGCCGGCGGGAAGCATTTGACCAATTAGAAGGTAATAAGGTGACAAGATTTGAAATATTCCATCAAGAATAATGATTAAGATCATGATTAAAAAAAATCCTCTGTTGATTAAATTCTAGAAAACCTGTAAGATGCTGATCATGATCATTCAACCCTTTAAATAGTTATATTCTTACGTACGAAATTGATCATGTGCCTGAAGTTTTTAAAGAATATACCGTCATGACCTTTGTTAATACTTTAATTCCTTGGATAATACGGAAAGATATTATGCCAACTTGATGTACTCGAATAAAGCAATTAGCCGCACGTTTGCCTCCATTGAAAATTCTAGAAAGGAAAAGCCAGTCTTTCGTGTGTGAAGCTTTAAATTAACCAAATCATATATATATATATACACATTCACGCTTCTTATGGTAAATGATTTATAGAGTTTTAGAGCGTGCAAGTCAAGCGCACTCTTTTAAAATAAGTGGATAAATTTAAGATTCCCATAAAAAAAATTACTTTTAAATTATGAGTTTCACTTGTTTTCAAATGGAGTACTTCAAAGGGAATATCATGTGAGGCATGCATACTAAAGATTTAATTTAGCATTGCTCACTTATATATAAATATATATATTTATATAACACTACAAAATGCAAAGATAAGATGGTTTTACAAATTATCATAGAGATAAGTCACAAAAGGAAAGATGCAAAGACGTTTGAATGTAAAGGTTGTCTTTTATTTCTATGAAGGATGGGCTTGAGTTTCTGTTTATAAGGTAGAGTATTGTCTCTTAGACGTTTATCTATAGAGAATATCAGCACAGTGGTAAAGACTAAATCAATTACAAAAAAAAAATAGCTTATTGAGATAGCTCCAAATGCATTAATTGATTTATGAAATAATGATTGATATGAGGATATCTCTACATGTATCCGATCATAGATATAAATTTTTCCAATAAACGAATCATGAAATTTCCCTTAAAGAGCCAAGTGATCGTGAATTAAACAATTATCCAGAATCATATATATATATATATATATTATACACACAAAGAAAGACTAGATCATGATACTGGTGGTGGACGTGGTGTGCATGCTTTTCCACCGTCCAGATCGAATGGTATATATTCCGTAGGCTATTTTTCAGGAAAGTGCTTTTGTAGTAGGACCCACAAGTAGACTACGTGGCAGTGGGAATTCCAAACCACGAGCATCTGATGATAGAGATAGATTTTGAAATGTCCTCACCAATGCTACGTCAGATCACTTTAGGGCACAAGGCCTGCTTTCTTTTTGCATGAAACGTCAGGCCGTCGGACGAGAGTCTTCTTTAGTGTCGTATAGGCCCACCCATGTCAATGAATTGTTCTCAGGCATCTTGGAATCGTTTTGAACAATTATTAGAGAAATTCAGGACTACTCCGAGATTTTGGAGGTCGAGGCATATATATATATATATATATAAAAATCCAAGCGATAATATTTAATTAATTATAATTATAGAGTTTATATATATATACATGTATCATATGTAGGTCTTGAATTTTCATCAGCATTATATATATGGAATTCGTGTCCAACATAATTAATATAGATTACGGAATGTTTATATATTAGTCTACAACACTAAATCATCATCTAGGTTATTATAATAATAAATACATATGTATTATTTGAGTTATCTTAATATGTAAAGGTTTTAATAAAATCTTTTTATTTCAAATTATTTAATTTGTCGTCATGTACTAATTATATCAAATTGAAAATAGGTTCCAAATGCATAAATGAATGCAAACTATGCTGTTTCAAATTATGTGATTAGAAAAAAAAAATGTACACTTCCAAATTCTACTATTAAAGTGTATATATATATGTGTGTGTGTATGCGCGCGGATGCACGCGAGCATGCATCCCTAAATTAAAGATATGTCGCTAACAAGCAAGACTGATTACTCATTAACGGAAGGCCGCATCGATTACTAATTTATTGTCTTGTTCCAAAACCTTTGTGGCGAAGTCTAGTTGTGGATAGCTTTGCATTTCATGTTACACTTTACAAATTATTGTTTGTTTGTGTTTTTTCCACTACCTCCTTAATTTTAAAGCTGTCGGGTCGTTTGTGATCTAAGAACATATATCATGAGTTTTAAGATACCATAGTCATGACTTCGTTAAGACATATAATTTGATATTTTTGTATGACGTTGATACTATATATATATATATATTTCATTGTTAATTCTTCCGAAAAATTTAATTTTTTTTGCACATGATGATCATCAACTCTCAAAGATTTTTTAAGTTTCTAATTGGGCGCGCGTATGAATTATATTATATATATGATTGAGAATTACTTGATTATAATATAAGTGCCAAGTAGTCGTGCATTCATTTTTAATAATTTATTGTTTTATAAGTACTACACTATATATAATAAATTAGTACAGATATCATCATGTATGATGTATATATCTATCCCTTTGTTTGGATAATTATAGCAAACATGCATATATTATAAATGCGTACTGATCATCAACTGGTGCCCGCCCTATATACAGGGCCGGCAATTCTTTTTTCTTGATGTGCAAAATCAATTCTTCACAATTGCGTGGCTGTCTTTTAATTTGCTTCCTTGTTGATGTCCCAAGTAACGAAGATATATAAAGATCAGAAACTTTTGAGTTACAAGAAAATCATAAAAAAAATATTTATAGCATATAATTGATCATGCGATCACTTTATTCGTTAACTAGGTTTATCGATTTTATGATAAAAAAAAAATGTTTATAATATATATAACGGACAACAGTCAATTTATAAGTGTTTTTTTCCTTGTAATTAAACTTAGTATATATGCTTTATGTCTTTCATAAAGTTTGTGTATAAAGAACTAGATTCCTTATTGACGAAGATAAATACTAGACGTTCATGCATGATGATGATCATCGATCGTGTACGGTACGTGTTTTGCTTCCTTTAATTCGATAATCACCATGATGATGATGATGATGATGATCTGTGCAGCCCATGCCGCGGCCACAAAAGAAATTCATGGTTTTCGACCTACTCATGATGAATTTGGAGACCGTCTCTATCCATAAAAGGGGTTTGATCAAGAGAAAAAGAGTACGTAACAAAAGATTGCATGCATGTGGACCGGAACAAAACAAAAGAAAGACAAAATATTATTACATGCATGTTGATGATATTGTCAAATTTCTAAAGCATATTACATATATGATCATCGATTTAGTGTTAAGGCCGCCAAAAGGCAACTGTACAAGATTTTGGGAGTTAAAAAGTTGACGAGGATAGATAAATTTATTACTTAGAGCGCATGCATGCTTTCATAATTTGCTATTATATTATATTACTTTTTGTCCACATCATGTGTTGCATGCATGTCATCAATATCATGTAGTACTACAGCAAGCATGCATGCATGAAATATTTTCTCATTTTAAGAAACAAAATTCTCACTAAAATTCATATATATAATATATATATATATATATATATATTTGATCGCGTGAATGCATCGTTTATGGTTTCATATATATAATATATATTTGGCAAATCAAAAAGATTAAGTATTTGGGGAAGAGGACTTGGATGCAAGTATTTATAATAAATAATTTCTTGTTTAATTTATAGATTAAAATTTGAATTGAAATTTACACCAAGCTGGTCGTCAAACAAGCTGATTTTAGGATTTTCAAAATCTTAGACTAGTTTAAATCTTAAGTCAAATCCAAATCTAAATTCTTCCATCCAAACGCAACCTAAAGTAAAAGAAGAAATATTTTGTTAAAAGAGAAAATGTTTGCTTTAAATATGATATTAGAGGTATTAAATAAGGTCAAAATAGACAGTTTAATTTAGGTGGGACACATGCAATTAATTGCATTCATATTAATATATATCTTTTTAATCATCTTGATATTAGAAATGGATGATGCATTCATTGATTGGTGCCTAGCTAATTATCATAGGACAAGCTATATTATATATATAGACCTTTAGAGACAATTATTATTTCTGAGAGCAGAAATAAATGCTTCTCCCTTTAAAGTTTCTAATGCTGATCTCAACGTCAACACTACCACTTTCACTGAAATAAAAAAGATTGTTGAACAAAATAATTTTGTCAATCAAACTCCAGCAGACATAAGCAGTGTTGAGCTCATATTTGATCTTCAACTAAGATCCATTAGTCGAGAATAATCTTTTAGTAGATTTTTCATAATATTTACTAATTATTATTCCTTCCTGGATGCAATTCATATATGATCTGAAATCAATCATAGCAATCACAATAAATTCATATTCATGACAAACAATAATAGTAACTTTAAAAAACTATTTGGGAGAAATAGTATGATGGATTAAATAGATTTGACTGTTATCAGAAGGAGAAGTTTTTTCATCCTTTTGACTTGAATCGGAATTATTTATTTGCTCATTATTATCAGAAGGAATATTTTGGTCAAATTATTTATCAAGTTTTAAGCACAATAGCTCTTGTTTAAAATAATCATCTTCAGAATATATATATATATAAATATATATAAGACTAGCGTGTAAATGACAAATTAATCATCATATATATATATATAGTGCATGGTGACAGTATTGAGCCTGTACTTAAATTTTGCATCTGTGAAAAACCATGTTTATTTGATTTNATATATATATATATAGTGCATGGTGACAGTATTGAGCCTGTACTTAAATTTTGCATCTGTGAAAAACCATGTTTATTTGATTTGATTTTATTGTTTATAATGCCAACAGAGGAGAGAGAAACCCCAACTTGGCTTTTGTAATATGAGTTCTACAACGTAGTGTTTAATAAAAGTGAAAGGGGGACTAATTGACCAAGGCCAATAACTTTTAGCTAGCTAGCTAGGCTACCATGCACCTTCTTGTTATCCATATATGTACGTGATCATGATGTTGCATATATATATATATATAATATAATTAGTAATCTGATTTGGTATATAATAAAACTTACGAATACATGCCGTTTCAGTTTATAAAACTTATTAATTAATATTATATCCTCGGTATAAATATTGCTTATATATATGCATGCGATATGTATGGTAACATAATTCCACTATTACGTAACTTTTAGCATTATAAGTAATTTCAATATCTAAGAAATGTATTAAAGATCTTCTAAGATATAATTTGTCGACTATTACGCACCTTTTTAACAGATATAAAAGACCTGAATACCTAAGAAAAACCCTAAAAACTTCGTACCACATGAAATTAAAGGTTTCTAAAGTACTCCGGCCAGCTTTAAATTAAAGGTGAAAGAGTTCTTTGTTAAATATTGAGCATCTCCATTTAGATAGCATCTGGCACCTTCTAGTTCCTTAAATGGCATCATACATTCATGTTAACTATAATATTTAATAAAGCCATCTTGAACCAGTACTACCTCTCAGAACTCAGATCAAGTCTATCGTACACAGATAAAAAGTTATATACATATATGATATAATATATATATATATATACATGGTTTATCTAGTGCTGATGTTTCTAATGTAAGCTTTATAGAAAGATTGATCTTGTTCCAATGCATGTTCCTTATTTTTATCTGTGCACTGGTCCCCAGTTTAGGTATTTTTTATTACGCGATATAGTCAGTGGTAAACTGCTTTAAACTCTCTCTCTCTCTCTCTCTCTCTCTCTCTCTCACACACACACACACACACATGCATGGGGAGCCACTGATCCCTTTCTGCGCACTAAATCGTAGTCCCAGCATCCAAAGAAGCTTATAGGCGAAGTAACTTCGTCCACTAAAACCCTAAAAATATAATAAAACAAAAAGAGATGAGAATTATGAGAGAATAAGAGCAAAGTAAACAAAAGCCTCTCTTAGCTTTCCTCCTCCTCCTCTTTAATTCTCCTTTTCCTTTCTTTCTTGGCTCTGGTATTCCCTTAGTGTGATTCTCCACCATATTTCCAAAAGACCCATCAAACTTTAATAAAGAAAAAAGATCAAAAACCATGGTTTTCTCGTCTGTTCCACTCTATTTAGATCCTCACAATTGGCAGCAGGTAACGTTTTCTTCAAATTATTTCATCCACATCTTCTCTTGAACCCCCCCAAAAAAAAAGCAGATTAAAAAGATAATTATTCATATTCTCTACTGATATCTTCTTGAATATACCATCTATTTGTTTCTTTATGGTCTCGATTACATGGGTTGATTA
>QEOT01003315.1:135768-172341 GCA_003123785.1 Pterocarya stenoptera
GGGGTGCACTGCAGAGGAACTTCAAAGATTAGGGGTCTGAGTTCGAGACCCAACCCCCTCCCCCCCATCCCCACCTCTCTCTCTTTCTCTTTCTCTTTCTCTCTCTCGAACCGAACCAGCGAACCCTAACCTCTCTCTCTCCCCTTTCGTCTCTCTCATTCCTTTCCTTCACGAACCCCCCTCTCAAATCGAACCCTAGCCCAGCTCCCCTTTACGAATCCCCCTCTCTATCCTTCCCTCTCCTTCACGATCAAAAATGCAAAAATATTTTTTCGTAGTCATTTTTTTTCTTTCATTTTCAGGGTCACAGAAACAAACATTTGACTAGGGAAGCAGGGTAAGTGTCATAGCTAGCATTGCTCATGGGAACCTAAAATTCACAAACATTTTGTTTGACAGAAATAAACATATGCGCATCAATGAATATGGTCTAATGGTTGTTGACAACAATCCGAGTGGAGACCTTCCATATAGCACCTTCAAGAGTGATGTTTTTGCTTTTGCTGTGATTCTTGTAGAGTTGCATACTGGAAAGCTGGTCTAGAACAATGGTTGTTTCTTGTAGTACTCTATGACCTTGGAGAGGATTTTACTGGTCAAGTCAGAGTTCGTGAAGGAGAGGGAAGGAGAGAGAGAAAGGTTAGGGGGTTTTCGGAGAGAGAGAGAGAGAGAAAGAGAGGTGGGGTGGGTGAGGGTCTCGACAGAGTGGGTTCTCCTGCAGTGCGGCACATCAGGTTTGAAGATGTAGCCTTTACGTGGCTTTCATCTATTGGTTTCCGTTGTTCTACACTTATAGGATACTCCGGTGAGAAGTTATTTTCTTTGGTATAATATGTCAAATTGTGAATTATTTTTTTCTTTAAAATTTAAGATGGTATATATGATATATCAATTTTTTTTAGAGAAGATGACGGTATCCTAATTTTATTGATAAACTATATGACGGAAGAATAATACCTTATAGAGAGATTTTGAGGATTACATTCAAACTCAAAACCAAACTCCTAAAAACTTCGTGGCAATTATTAAAAACAATGAAATGTTCAAGAATAGGAATCTATAAAAGGAAGAAATAATTAATCCCTGAGGTTAGGAATACTTGCACGATCCAAAGCAACAAGACCAACCATTGTTTAGAAAGTTGTAAAAGGAAAGAGAAACTTACTGTATTACCACCCGCACGAAATGAGGCAAGACTATCAACTAAAGCATTTGCCCTCCCTACCTCCTTATAAACATGTTGGATTCTAAAAAAAGAAATAGTTTTTAAGTTGCAAAAATATCATCCCAAATATCAAAAAAATGCCAAGGGGGTTGAGAATTGGAATTAAACCAATTACCCACCAGCAGAGAACCTAATTAAGCCCATCTTTAAAGCTGAAAGCTCAGCAAAAGTGTTAGTACTAGTGCCCAAAAACAAGAAAACCTAACAATAACAAAGCTATTAGAGGCCCTTAATATGCCCCCATAGCCAGTAGGATCAGGGTTACCGTTAGAAGCACCATCAAGGTTGAGCTTGAGAGTTCCCACAGGGGAGAGATCCACTCCACAAGAAAAGGCTTCTTAGTTCTAATGCTGGTACTTAAAATATGAAGAGACGCGAGGATCGAAGCATTGGAACGAGACAATAAAGACTTAGGCTTAGGCTTAAGTAAGGGGCTGAGATCATGCAGCCACTTGTTAATCTTGTAAATGATAGTACTAAGAGTAGTGTGGCTATCTTCAAATTTAGCCTTATTCCTAGTAAACCAAACCTCCCAAAGAATATGATATATCAATATGTTACGTCAAATTGTAGAGTAATGTTTTATAACTCTCGTTATCAACCAAGCATTTATCAAGTGCCTAAATCAAGCGATATTATCTACATAGTATTAAGGTCCACAAATAGCATTTTTCTATAGCAATGATCTATACGTTCTCATGAAAAAATAGCCTCTCCGTTTGGATAGTAAAAGTGTTTCATCTCATTTCATCATTACAACTTTATCAAATTCCCACACAAAATATAATATTCAACTTTTTCAAATCTCAAAACAATAATAATATTGAAAAATAATATTCTAACAATATTTTATTTAACTTTCATCTAAAATCATCTCATCTCATCTCATCTCACTATTCAAACCGCACCAAATATGTGCATGGTAGGAGACAAAAGGGCCACAAAACGGGGTCCTATCTGGTAGATCAAGGCTATTCTTTATAATTTAAAAGCAAACTTGTGAATGTTTTAGTTCTATTTTGTCATATAACAATTAACAACTAGACAATGCCCTAGCTAGGATCTTAAAATTAGGGGTGGCAAATCGTATTTTTGGGTCATGTTCGTGTTGTACATGTCAAGTCATAAACATTCGATTATATAAGTCAACTTGAACCCGACTTGTTAAGCTAAACGTTTCAAATTTTCAAACATAACCCGACTCATTTAGATAATGAGATGTGTCGTGTCATCCATTTTGATCCATTTAATAATTAATTAGAAATAGGTCAACATGACATGACTCTTTTAAACCCGTTTCATGTATATTGGTTGAACTAACATGCATAACCCATTTGACCTTATTAACATAATTTCACATAAAGGTTAAAATATATATTTATTAGTTACCACAATATCTTTAAAAAATAAGACTATCTACTAACAAAAAAATCAATATTTTTTAAATTTTAACATATAATAAAACTAATATTACAAATACTACAATAACAAATATGAGCATGGGTCTAAAATTACAATCCTAATAATAAAAATAGAGAAACGCTAGTTTTCCTTCCCAACTTGACTGCCCAACTTGACCGCTGGGCAAAAAAAAAAAAAGTTTTTTTTACTTAGTGATTAAGAAAGTGATTTTAAGTGTATTGAGATTTTTTTTTTAAAATCTTTAAATGTATTAAAAAAATGTGAAAAGAAAAAAGCAAAAAAAATAAAAATAAAAAATAACACTGGGTGGTACGCCCAGCGGTAAGAGTAGGACGGCAGAGTAGCCCCACCTATAAAAATATAACCATACTGAGAAATACTAATATTTCAACTCAACAATAATAAAATTATAATTTTGAAATAAAATCTAAATGGGTCAAAATGGATTGATTTCAAGTTAAGCGTGTTGACCTGTTATTGACCCGTTTATAAATTGTGTCTTAATGGGTCAACTTGTTTTAACACAAACTCGTTAAAATCAAAATCAAACCCACTAATTTCATGTCGTGTTTGTGTTGGGTTCAAGAGTCGTGTCGCATGTTGTCACCCCCACTTAAAATATAACTTGTTCCCTGATTATAAATATAAGAGATGATTCAGTAACTACATATGACCTCGAGCACAAAAAGTAGTGTCTATTAACACAGATATCTTCCCTTCTGTTAAAAAGAAGAGTTATTGATAGCAACTCAATATATAAAGGGATTGCCAAGGTCTTTTGAACCAGTGGCTTAAGGCCTGGAGACCAAGTTTAAAGAATCGAAACCCCACACCCCTGTATATCCATTTATGTTTGAGCAATGCTACACAACCTCCACACACCATATTTTTTAAAAATTTTAAATTATTTATTTATTTATTTTTGAGTTTATTCTTTTTAAACTAATTCAATTCTTCTATTCATTATTCATATATTAAATATTTGATAAAAGAAAAAAAAATTAAAAATTAAAAAAAAAAGTGTATTGTGTAGAGGTTGGGTGAATAGTAGGAGGTTGTATAGATTTTTTCTTTATGTTTTAACAAGCAGTACCCCAATAGAGTTGGACCAATGGATAAGTGTCGAGAAACCACTGAATTTTGAGAAACCCTTAGAGGTAGTTGGCAATGGTGCTGAGTAATACGTACTAGTAATATGGTGGCTGAACCCAAGTTTGAGATGGTGCTATGAGCAAGTTGAAGATAGAGCATTAGTTTTATTCACAACAAAATCAATCATAAGAAGAAGCATAAAAGTCGTTGCTTTTATTTGAGTCAACAAGTAGGCCTATGGAATGAAGTTGCTTGTAGTTCTAGGTATCTGAGGTCTTGGGCCACAAATTGCTTAGCATTCAGTAGAGTCCGATTATGAGATTAACCGGGCCGAACATTGAAAATGATTAATGGGCCTCTTCCTATGAATACAAAATTCCAGCCCAAAGTTTGATAATATCCGACCTTGTTTGTGATAGAGAGAGACCAAGAAAAGTTGTGGATTTTTTTGCGGCAATTTTTGCATTTCAGTTACTAAATTCTCGAGTATGGACGGATGTTGTAAATGTTGGTGGCGTCGGGCTTCTTTATCCTCACAGGTACGTTGGCTTTATGATATTATTATCATTCTCATTTCATAGGCTCTTTAGAAAGCTAGATGTGCAGTACGTATGGAAGATGTAAGGTATGATTAGAAGAAGGTCATTCGGATGGTCAAATGTTTTATTTTAGATATTTCAAAATACTTGAGATCTTTCAAATCAGTGGGTGAGCATGACTTGAGAATATTGAGAGCTTTAAATTGTCCAGTGGTACCCATTGTGGTAAGGACGCCGACGTTAGTTGCTTGGAATCCTCCAACAAGGGGATTTGCAAAACTCAATGTAGACCGTTGTTCACTTGGCAATCCTGGGATGGCTAGTGGGGAGTGCGTGATTCGTAATGTGCAAGGGAGGGTGCTTGGGGGTTTTGCCCATTGTTATGGCCAAGCGGCAAATACCATTATTGAATGTAGAGCTTCTGTGGATGGCCTCCATCTTTGTCAACAATTGGGACTTAAAGATGTGTTGATTGCGTCAGACTCTAGTGTTGTGGTAGGTTGGTTTAGCACACAAACTTTAAATATTGGTATATGTGGAATTTTGGGAGGAAGCACAAGCTATTATTGCTTCTCTAAATGTTCATTTTAAACATGTATTTAGAGAAGCTAATATGATTGTTGAGTTTTTATCAAAACATGGGGCGAGTGGCGTCACTTGGGATTTTGTTAGAAGAGTTTGGTCTGGAAAGACTTAAGGGTCTTATAAGTATGGATAGAATAGTTTCACCTTATGTTAGACATTAGAAGACTGGGGAGGGTTGTTGGGAATTTTTTTAGTATCTTTTATTGATGTAATTATGGCAATTCCTCCGCCTTAGTGAATATTTTTTAATAATATGTGGAGGTTCCGGCCTCCCTCTTTGGGAAAAAAAAAAAAAAAAAAGAACCCACCGATTCTGATTAGGCCATCATTCTGTCTACCTGTGATCATATTCAAAATTTTCGTATAAGTAACTAGCGTGTAATACCCAAAGATCCCAACATTATTTGAGACGAAATGAGTTTCAATCGAAACTCTAGTCGGTACCTTTTTTCTGAAAAAGCAGTAGTCACTCCAAGAACGCATGGTTGACTGGATTTGCATACAGGAAACATCTCTTCATTAAAAACCGAGGATGATTGCAGTCGTACATGTTACAGTGGTATATTTCCCGTATATGTCATATACATCTCAGCCCTTTCCTTTTCCTTTGTGTTTCTCCCCCCACCTATTGAATTAAGGCTCTTTCAATCTCTCTTCAAAATAAGGTCCTCAGTCCAAACACAAACGAATAACTTACAGATGGGGGTAGGTGATCTTCCACCTCTCCCTCCGAAGCAAAGCCCCTCCCCTTTCAATACCTTAAAAGAAACCAAAAGGGAAAATAAAAACATGTAAGCGAGTGAAAATCAAAACCTCAGCTATCATCGGCATCGGTCGTTGAGGATGGCTGTGACTGCACCATCTGAGCTTCTGCCTGAGCCTGCTTCTGTTGCTCATCAAACCTGCTCATACGCTCTAGCAACTGTGCAGCCTTTCGCTTACCCCTGTCTGTGCCATTTTGTGCCAAATCCACCAGTGGACCCTTAACTCCAAGCTCTTTGGCCTCTACGAGATGTTGTTGGTCTCCAGAGCAAAGGTGCACCAAAACTGCAGCTGCATTCTCTCTATTCCTGGGGGATCCACTCGCAATAACCTCTACTAATGCTGGCACTGCCTCTGCAGATCCAATGGCAGCTTTACCTTCAGGATGGCTAGCCAGTATTGCTAAAATGGCCAGTGCCTCATCCACCATTCCTCCTCCTGGTTCTGTGAGGAGCCGCATCAATGTCGGAACAACACCCGCTCTCACCGCCTTTCCCTTGTTCCCTTGGTAAATGCACAGGTTGAAAAGTGCTGTCGCAGCATCCTTCTTACCCCTCTGCGTTCCTTCACTCAGTAGTGTCACAAGTGGAGGGATGGCTCCAGAATTACCAATTCTAACCTTATTTTCATCCACGACAGAGAGGCTGAAAAGGGTAGCTGCTGCATTTTCCCGTGCTTCCATGCTCCCCTTCCTGAGCACATGAACTATACCAGGAACTGCGCCATACGATATGATGCTTCCTTTATTGTCCTCACATATGGAGAGGTTAAGTAGTGCTGTCACCGCATGCTCTTGGGTACGGGAGTCAGCTGTTGAAAGGAGGCCAACGAGACGAGGGATTGCACCGGCTTCAGCAATGGCCACACGGTTATCTGCATTACGCTTGGCAAGAAGGCGGATCTCGGCAGCAGCAGATTGCTGGTCTTCCGGATTGTTGGATGCGAGCTTCCGAAGGAGAATTTCAATCTTAGTACGTTCAGCAGGTGTACAGGCAGATGTTGTTTTACTGGCTCTAGAATTACTGGGTCGTTTTGGTGGTTCAATGCCATTTGTCTCACACCATTGAGCTATGAGGCTACGTAAAACATAGTTGGGTGTCAAGGCAGTGCTAGAGAGGGTCTGTTGTGTCTTTGGACATGTCCCATGCCCTGCATCCAGCCACTTCTCAATGCAGGATCGTTCATAGGTCTACAGCAGAGAAAACAAAACCTGTTAGAAATTAATGGTAGCAGGATGCGTATACAAACATCTAGTTTTCACATTTATGGGGCATTTGTCCAGGTTGTGAAGTAAAGCCACAGGTAGTTTTTTTATACATCTCTCAATAAGTTTCTGGACTCTAAATATGAAGGGTATTTTCTGATGCTCATAAAAACGAAAAAGGTAGTTTCTGAGCAGCCAGGAAAAAGTAACTCTGGCCAATCGGCACTGATCATTTCCAACTACAGGATTGGATGCGAAGAAGCCAATTTCAGTAACTAACAATTGTGGCCAAGATCAATGTGGATTCTACTAGCACTTTTATAATCATGCAGAAAAGAAAAGAAGGCAGTGCCCTCAACTTCTAGTTTCATCCAATCATGACTTGACGTGGGGGCACTCTATGGGAACTGAATTGATATCAAAGAGCAAGAGCCAGGGTGCATACCTGCCCTGTTGAAACAATGACAGGATCTGTCATCAACTCAAGGGATATTGGACAGCGGAAATCTTCTGGTATAACTGGGGCCTTGTGATTTTTGTCATTGGATGCTTGTCCACTGCAGCTCGGAGTAAGAATATTTTCTCTGGGAGGAGCATCCATGTCAGGGTTTTCTGTTTGCACAAACTCCTTGATTTTCTTCAGTAGCATTGACATCTTCTCAATGCTCTCCCCAGGATCTCCCTCACTGGCAGCAACCATCTCATGCAAAGCTAGTGACTCTTGTGTTAGGTCAGCTATTCCCATTAATTGTAACTTTTCGGCTAATCTCCTTAGGACAGCTAGATCTGTTGCTGCATCATTGCCCTTGTTGTAAAGAGATGAGAGATCCTCATAAAGCTCAACATCGGGAGCATCAACCCTTCCTTTGGCTCTTCTGAACTGAGCAAGGACAAGTTCAACCTGGACATAGAGTTTAAACAGAGCATGGGAAAAGACCAAACATCATTAAACAAAAGAGACCGAGATGCTCCTTTAGAGCCAATCAAATGACATACCAATAATGGGGCTAAATAAGTTTTACTGAGAACCCATTTGAAGGTATTATGTTTGTTTTTCTTTTGATCTTCGAAACAGACTCTTCAGATTAATATCAGGTATATAATGCATCAAGAGTGAATTATTAGGAAATATTGAGAAATAAAGAAAGAGAACTACTATGTGCAGGTCCTCGGTAATTACCCAAAAGAATGATACTAGAAATGTACGGGTCTCTACCTGTTCCTTAACTTCGTCAGATATGTCAAGATTTTCATAGGAAATTCCACTCAGAGCTTGTTCCAGTTGAGCTGTCACCTCTTGAAATTTATTCATAATTTGCTCCCTCTCTAAGACCTGCAAGCAGCACAACATATGTTGATTCAAAGAAAAGAGGAAAATAAAATATGATAACCTTGACAGAGAAGCAACACGTGTCCTTGGTCAAGCCATCATTTGATTAGCACTTTCATTCTCTTGACAGCAAAGTCTTACTATTTTAGAGCACAGATGGACAGAAAGTAAGCTTGACTGTGCTCAAGATTTGGGGCAAGGAAAAAAACACATACAACAGAGCCTACAATTAATTAAGGGGCAAAGCATGTACAAGGCATCAACAAAAAATATCTTGAACCTAGAGCACCTCCCATATATGATCATTACTAATCCAAGGAGCCTATGTAAAACAAGCATGTGAAACAGCTATGTCTGAGTGTACCTAACCAGATATTCCTTTGTTCAAAGACACACCAAGTCGTAACCCCAAACCCTTTGCTCTTACCATCCGATTGAGCCTGAGTTGTTTTCATCCTTAAACCCCAAACCCTTTACTCTTAAAAGCATTGTCCAACAATTTTAAATTGAGAACATTGTCATTCTCGCTCCACTATTTTAGGTTAGAAAGAGAGGAAATCAAATATCATCTAAAGCCATCATCACAAACAATTTACAATTGATCATTTTTTACTTCCTGCCCTTCACCGCTGCCATAAAAATTCTAACTATGGACCATTTATGCATTTTCAGACTCAGCAAACACTTGTTTCATCCCTTCTAGATCGAAAGTGGTTGGAGATTATTAGAGCCCAAAGAGGAAACAGCTATCAAATTGAAGACCACCCAGAAAGAAGCAAACCCCTGCCCCTCCAATTTTAGGGTAGCCAACTCTCAGAGTCTGCATACTATCAGGCTCACACATGGTTCACACCCACTTTATAATTCTGTCTCTCTCTCCTCCCCAGATCCAAGTAGTATTTTTTAAAAACATAGTAGCATGATCCAATAAAAAAAGAAAAAACATAGTAGTGTGATCACCGTATGTAGAGTGACCTTGGCCTTCAAAATTCCAGAAAATCTTTTTCTCCTCCTTTTTTTATGACTAAGGCAACCTTATACAATGCAGAAACAGACACAATCACAGTGCACAGGAAGTATACAACAAGAAACACCCAAGGAGGGAAGAAGGAAAATAACACAATTCCATGAAATCTGAAAACTTGAGAAACAGAAGCTATTGCTCACAGCTATGCAAACATAAGGAGGTTTGAACAAAAACGCTCTTAGCTCAAACACCATCCTCTTGCAATATGTGAAGATCTGGGCATTACATTCCCACCAAATAAATCACATCAGAGCATAAAATGCAAGAGGGAAGTTAAGTTAAGGTAAACTAATATTTAGTAAGATTTAAAGGGACCTTTTTTTATAGGTATAAAGGGACCTATTATATTTAGCAAGATATCAAGGGGCCTATTATAACATCCATGTCAGGTTTTTCTATTTGAATGCACTGAAAAAACCTGCTTTCTAGATGGTCCTTATAGACGAGGGGAGTGTAACAATATTCCTAGTTACCGCGTTTTCTATTTCTATTTGAGAGAATCCTTCAGAAAAGCTGCCCATTATCAAATGGAAAACCTAAATGCCCTAATTATATACCAAAAATCCCCCACACTTTGCCTATGCCTCTTATTCTTTGATGGTCATCCTCCACAAGCAGGCTTTTCGGAGAACTTCATTCATTTTGGTGTGAGTTCATAAGCATTCAGTCGTGTGGAGAAAAATCCTATTAATAGATAGGAACACACTCCAACAAGGCCCAAAAAATATAAATCATATATCCAATTATAACATCTTTTGAACTCGGGAGAGCTAGCTTTGTGAGCGCTGGCTGTCTGGGTACATATTAAGGCACGGTCTGCTTCTCATGAGATTCGGTGGGGGCATCGGGCTCAGGCACCAGGTGCCCAGGCTTTCACTACTTCCAAATATAATTAAGAATTAAACTCAATCTCCATGACGGTAGGACTACAGGGACAGAAATGCAGACACAATATAATAAAACATAAAAGGTAAAAGGTCATTCTCAGATAATAAATCTGGGAACAATCAAGAATACAAAGACAAAGAAGGTCAAAAGGAGTCAATAACAGCCAATAAAAGAATTTTTAAAACTTCACAATGCATACAAGAAAAAGGACACTCATAAAAGCCAACATGAAGATAATCTAACTATCTAAAGAAAAAAAAAAAGTGTACTCTACTTCTAGCTTGCTGCTAATAGATAGATTACTCTGACTAAGGCCGATACTCAAGGATCTAAGCGTTAAGATTGTTGCTGAAGCAAAAACTAAGGCAGAAACTCAAGGATCTAAGCGTTAAGATTGTTGCTGGAGCAAAACTACAAATAAATTTCAAAAAAAAAAAAATTGATCGGTAAAATTCAAAACAAATTGAAAAAGCAAAAAGAAATATACAAGGACCTTTGTGCTGGATCTCAAAAGGGCGAATCCGGATTCAGTTGGTTCCGTTCTCCACTTAATTTCATTTTATCCAAGTATTCAGTTCAGCAAAAAACTGTGGGAGCACATATGGTAAACATACATGATGTAATGCCGAGGATAGCCCTAACAGAAAGGGATGCCAAAGCTACTCCAATTCTCAAAGCAACCACTAATCATACTCCATTGAATTGCTGGGAAATCTAGCAATTGAAAATAGACTCAGAACTTGAAGCCTCGATTTCATATAATTAATAGGACTAAAGACCAAAAAACCACCATGAAACTTAGCTCGGCACATCTACTTTGTAAACCGTGTTGAATCTCTCATTTATTTTTCAAAATCCAAAAAAAAAAAAAAAGAACAATCTTCAAAATTTCTTTAGAAATGTATATGTAATTGCCAGAACTGTTTTGGCTGCTTGCACAGCCTCCACGTGTGGGCGACCAATTAGTAGCACGAAGGCCCAGTGGCAGCACTGGCAATCAAAATCACAGTATATTTTCTATCCTTCCAACATTTTCCCAGCAACCAAGCAGGAAGGAAAACCCCAATCACCCATAACCTAAAGAACCCACGGAGAAGAGCAATCAAAAAACAAAAGACTCACGGAATGCACGCACCAGGTAAATCTTGCTCCCTTCGTTACCAAATCTGAGCAAGTCTTTTGCCGACTGTAGAGCTTCCTTGATGGAAAACAAAGCTTTGAGAGTCTCCTCCGGGACCGCCTCTTTGATGTCCCTAATCTCCTCGAACATTGGAATCAACAGCTTCAACCTCCTAGCCAGATTGCAGTACTGCTTCTTGACCGTACACCTGAAGTCCGAGATCGAAGCAATCTCGTTCACTATATCGATGAGGCTCCGAACCAGCGCTACTTTCTCGTCCTCCATAACTCCCCCGATCTCTCAAAAATCAGCAACACGCACCGTTTTCAAAGCACCACCCGTAGAGTCTGCGGCGGGGCGGCAGTGAGGGTTCTTCTCCGTAAAGCGTAGGCGCGGACGTGATCAGTAAAGGTTTTCCTCTAAATAATTCTGCAGAGGCCGGAACAGATGGTCATAGTCGTCTCCAAGTCTCCATGAGAAAGAGCGGAGCGAGAGGGGGAGAGAGGGGGGAAGGGTGAGAAACACGCGCAGGAGAGACTTTTTGTGGCGAGGCTAAGGTGAATTAAACCAGTGTTGGGTTGGAATGTAACTCACGGTTGGTGCTTCTGCTGCTGCTGCTCTCTCTCTGTCTTCTCGGCTCGGCTACATTTTGTTTGTACTTTGTAATTCAACCACCACACAACGAGTTGGTTGATTCGGTTAAACCAACACCAACAGGGTAAATTGGAAGGGGCAGCTGACCCACTCTCTCTTCTCTTCCATCTAAATTTCCTAGAATTATTTATTTATTCATGTTTAATCTCAATTTACTAAAGTCGATGCATAAAGTCACACTTTCGTAATTCTTGAATTTCCAATTATGTTTTTGCACTTTTATATTCATGTGCAATCAAAAGATAATAGCCAAGATTAAGCAGAAATTAATGTCTTCTTTTTTTTTAACAGATGAGTTGAAATAAAAATTAAATAAAATATTGTTAGAATATATTTTTTTAATATTATTTTTATTTTAAAATTTTAAAAAATTAAATTCTTTATTTTATTTTATATAAAAATTTTAATAAATTATAATAATTAGATGAGATAAAAAAATTTCTAAAAGTGAACAAGGCCTAAAAAAACCTATTAACTTAAGAAAACACTGATATTATATTATTAATAGTATCAGTATTATTAAATTACTACAATTATACTTTTTATGACAAGAACCGAAAATAATAGTAATAATAAATAGTTATAATGGTTATTGTTCTTAATAGATACTATCTATTTTAAGTAAAATGAAGAGGATCATAGTAGATTGCTCGCATATAGGATTTGTACCTCATCTTCTACTCAACAAATACTTATTAACCTTGTAAATTTATAAGACCTATTTATTGGCGCATAATTTGTAGTCACCCAAGAATATATATATAATTGTGCTCATATATGTGTGGGTACATTTACGGAAAGTAAAAGAAATGATATTTGTAATTATAGAGTTTGCAAACGCTGTATATTTTTTTTAAAAAAATGAATAAATATGAAATTTATATAAAAAATTAATATTTTAATAATAAACTATATTTTTTTTAAAAAGAAATACACGATATTTACACAATATATACAGTATATAGCAATGGTCAAAACAAGATGAGTTAAGACAATTTTCATCGAAGAGCAGCTGTACCCTTGCTTGCTTCACAAGGCATTTATAGATATAGTTGCATGCCCGTGGGCTGTGGACAACAATTTTTGGGGATGTCGGGGGCCAACCATTTGAGAAGCAAGCACCGACGTAATGCTTATATTTCACCTAACCATGGAAGCATGCACCATTGATGCAAAACATCATTGATTGTCAAGCTTAAAGAGGCGAGAATTTTCATCTCCCTTTATGCATGCTGCAAGAATCGATTAATGCAGAGGATCGGAAGAAGAACCTCAGGCAATCCAATCATATATGAAGAAAAAAAAAGTATTTCATTGTGATCTACAAGATGGGACACGCATAACAAACCCTTCATTTGCTTTGCTCTTGATCTTGATCTTTGGATATTGGTACGTACTCATAGTGTTTTTTTAATAATCATTAAGAAGTTTTAAAATACGTACAAATTTTATCTTAGTCAAGATGATAAAAAGCGAAAAATAATAAAAAATATTTCATAAAAATCCAGTCAATTTGATGTTATAAATAGCAAATTTTTTTTTTTCTGTAAGTGCTACAATTACTAAAAAGATCCACACAACCAATCCACAAAGTAATATAATTAATGAGAACTGCTACAGATATAAAGAGATTTATAAACTAACGTGATTTCATGTGATGCGTTAGATCTACTTTACATTAAAATTAACTTTACAATCGATTAGACGTATTGCATCAACTCATATCATTTTATAGATTTATTTTTATATAATCTATTTTTAACTAAAATATTTCTTATATAATTTTATCTAATATTTTAGATTTATTTTATAATAAAAATAAATTTATCAATTATTTATTTTTATGAAAATTTTTTATAATTAAAATATTTCTCTACCTATATTCTTACCCCACGGATCAAGCCAACTAGGCTTGGCTATTAGCTAATGCTTTGTGTCGGACCCAATAATCGTGCAGAGTATAAATAAATAAAGATAACAACATGATCCTATTTTGACCCGGGAAATTATTATATTAATAATGTTGAAGGCAGAAGTTGAATGGAAAAACATAGAAAAGTTGAAACAAAAGAAAAAGACACCACTTATTTATTTATATATATATATATAATTATTTGTTACAACTGGAAACAACTTACTTGGGACGACAAAGGTAGGAGGAAAAGAAATGGAGCAGGCCGTGCAAGTTGTCTCAAAACGTCTGCGCCCTGTTGTCGAAGGGGAACACTCGATCATCTCATCCTCATCTAAAATATAATATCTGACAGCTAATCTATGAAGATGGGCCCCGCGTTAGGCAGATTAATTAGTACTCTACTTGGCTACATCACATGTAAACAAGTCTACCCAATCAACAACGGGCGGCACTGGACAAAAAAATTTTAATTTTTAATTTTTAATTTTTTGAGATTTTTGGGGGTCCACAGCCGCCCTTAGCATTAGTGGTTCCGGTCTTATCAAAGATTTATTTTGTAACAAGTTGCAGAAGAAAATTCAGTGTCGATGGCACTCCACAAACAAACAAATAATAAAAAAAAACATTGAGTAATGTTAGTTATGTAAATTTTTTATAAAAAATATGGGTTATTTTAATAAAAAGTAGTATTTTTTTTTAATTTTTTAAATAATGTAAAAGATTTTAATTTTTTATAATTACGATATATCTCACAACTCGAATTTTCACTGAAAATAAAGTTTTTTCATGAAGTAGAAATAAAATCACCAATATAAAATTTTTACAATTTTAATAAAAATTTTCACTAAAATATTATTATTTTTATAACTCAAATCCATCCAAATCAAACAAAATCTAAACAAATTTTTTTAAAAAATAATGATAAAAAGATAAAGTTAGAAAATAGTTGTAATTGTCGCTATATAAATATATATATATATTGTTAGGACATTGCAATCGGATAAAGATTAAGATTGCACGCTAAAACATAAAAATAATGAGTTAAAAGAACGTATTGATTGAACAATGTATTGCTTAAGAATGGAAAAACCAAAAAATATTGATGAACATGATTAAGAATATATATATACCGACAAAAAACATTAGGACCCACCACAACTTTAAAGCCGTGACAAGTGGATTATTGATTTGTCAAAAGCAATTAATATTACTTTTAAATTTCTTTTCAAACTTTTCTATTTTATAAATAAATAAAAATTCTTCTCTTAACTATTCGTTATTCCATACTTTATATTATAAATGTATATTTTATGAAAACATCATATTATTTTATAAATATATAATAAATGTAAGGTATAAAAATAATAGTAACTGATAAATAATAAATTTTATAAATAAAAGCAGTCTAATCAACAAATTAATCTGTAAAATCTGATAAAAACTATTTATTTAAAACGAATAATAATTGTTTGAGCTCTCCAAATGTCCATTGCTGGTTGATTATGACTGGATTAATGCGACACAGCCTAATTATGTGGGTCCAAGATTCCTCCTCTCTTGATTAACGAGAAGCCACTTCTGCCTTCCAAATGTTAATAAATTTAAAAGCTTAAAAAAGCAAATTTTTAAAAAGGAAAAAAATAATAATAAAAAGAGAGAAACATGGATAGGTAGAGAGCTTTTTCACACCTAGGAGGAATCTATACTGTACACGTAGCGAAATCAGGGGGCTCTCTCAGGCGTTTTCATATCTGCTCCCAGCCTGGCTGAAAACGCTGTCGTAGCAGAGTCAGCGATACACGCGGCCCACATGCGCGGGATTTCACAGCCGGCTCTGTCAGCTCGGCTCAGACCATCTCCGAGCCGAGCCGGTTTCAAGGAGGCTTAGGACTTAGTAGGGTCGAGTCAGAGCCAACCAATGGAGAAAAAAGAAGTCCAGGAGCCCGATGTGGGTCAGGATTTTTAATTAAAGATAGAAATGGAGAGTGGGTCCCGCTGGACTATAACCACGGCACATGGTCGACGTGTAGCAATGGGAAATGATGGTTCTGGTCCTATCCACCGTGGCAAGATCCGGTATCGGGGTTGGGGACGAATGGGGACCGTTGATTTTGAATCCCCCCCGTCTTTATTCTCTTGTGCATTTGATATAATATATCCCACCGTCGCGTGTGTCATATGGGTCCCGCGTGGATGCAGGCTGCATGTGATTCGCCGTAAATGACAGCTCAGATAATGCTTCTTTTTAACCATTTTGCGCAACGGCTTTTCCTTCTTAAATGATAATTAATGAAAAATATTTGATCTACATCGATCTTAGGTTATAGAAATTTAAATGAGTAGAATTAAAATAAAATTAAAAATTACATTAAATATTTTTAAAATTTTAGTTTTTATAAATAATATTATTTTTTATTTTAAAAAATTAAATTATTTATTATATTTTAGATAAAAATTTAATAAAATTATAATGATAAAATGAAATACTTTAACTATCTTAATGGGATTCTAAATATTTTTTCCTTATAAATTAGATTTTTATATATTATATTGATTCATGCCAACTTAAATATTTATTTTTATAATATCTTTTAATAAACTTAGTACTTCTCAATCCTTTAATTAATTATATAAGAATTATTTTGCCTACACAAAAATCCTACAAACATAATATTACACGCTAATGTGCTTTTATTCTAAGTTTCTTGAATTAACTGAAGTTGTCACTAATAAATTAACGCATAACTTGCCCTTCTGTTATAAATTTGTGACAGTTTTATGACCAAAATATGAAGGAAAATTCAAAATATAAGGGTAATGATAAAATTATACAAAAGTTTCATAAAAGTAAACTCATAAACTGACGTGATTTTATGTAATATATTATACATTATTTGTAATAAAAATAATTTTATTATCTAAAGTGTCACATCAACACACGTTAGCTTATATGTATACTTTTATGAAATTTTTTTATAATCAAAGTATCTCACAAAACATAATGGACTATACTCTATACAATTCAAACGTTAATTAAAGAAATTTCTTTGTCAAAGGGGGAAAAATTAAAAATCAAATCAAATGAATGGTATTTCATTTTTCTCAGATTGCATCCCACGACATTTCAACTAAACCAAAAAAAAAAACTAATCTTAATTAAGGTACTGTTTGGATAATAAGTTGAGATGAGATGCGTTAAGATGAAAGTTGAATAAAAAAAATTATTAAAATATTAATTTTTAATCTTATTATTGTTTTAAAATTTAAAAAAGTTAAATTATTTATTATATTTTATATGAAAATTAAAAAAATTATAATAATAAGATGAAATAAAACACTTTTTTTTTTTTTTTTTGGGATATCCAAACTGGGCTAAACCTTATCCTAAAAGATATATACGTAGTCTTCGACTCTTTGTCAATAGAGTCGTGGAATACTTCGCCTATACCTCTAAAACTGGCCACAATTACAGAGCAGCCCAGACAGTGGGCTCCATACGACTCGGGCTCTTCTCTATGGGGTCCATTAATTCCCCCGGGAGGGAGGGGGGGTAGACCATATATTTCAAAGGAAAATACTAACTTGCCAAATCATTTTGTCCATCTGTTCATATATTTAATTTTTTCTATTTAATAATTAAGAAAGTAACAATTAAATTTGTATATTTAAAAAAAATTAAAATATGTTTAAAAGAATAAAATAAAAAATTTGCACTATCGGTACGCCCAATTATAAATGCCGACTATTACAAATTGATAATATCTTATACAATTTAAAAATCTGACACGCGTGCAATGAGAAATAAAAAAAGTTTAGGTTCAGTGTTATCTAGTACATTTTTAATTATATATACACTAAGAATTTGAATCTGTGAATGTGAATAATTTTTATATGCTTGTAAGATAAAAATTGTGTTAATTGGGTCAGAAAAGCTACTTGGATCAACTATAAATATAAAATATAACATCTCACTTTCCAACGTAATCTGATTATTAAATAAATAATGTCGATGACACAACATTCCACACTTATTTGATGGGGCTATAAAGTGAATTCAATAAGATTTATTAAATATTTAATATTGTTTAACAAGTTTATTTGATCAACCATAAAGACTGTTAGATTTACTTTATGTTCTATCTTTTCTACTATAAGTTTAAAATTCATACAAAAATATGTTGGAAATATACAAGAAAATGAAAATACTTCATTCTTGATGGCCTATGTATTATACAAGAAATATAAATTATTTGAATAATTGTTCAAAAAATGAGTTCCATCTGATTATGTAAAATAAAATCTAAAATATAATTTGCTATAATAACCCGCTACATGTAGTATATACTCATTTTCTTTTACTTTGATTTTCATCATGTAAGCAAATTCTTTTTATTTTTTATCATTTAAAACACCTCTATTTCATTTTCTTTTAACAAATCTATTGGAAATATTTGTTATCCAATTTTTTTGTATTTAGATTTTATTTTTAATTTTTATTTGGCTTATATATTTTTATTTGGTGTGTGTAGGATTGAATTATATTACATTGTATATAAAAGTATATTTCAAATAAATAAAAAAATCTATGGTTTTGTAAATTTATTGATAGAAATGAAATATTTAAAAAGAATAAAAATAGACTATTTAAATGATATAAAAAAAATAGATAAGTTGATGTATGATATATTGTAAAAATTAATATGTAAAATAGAAAAAGTAAAATTTAGTAATGTATTTTAAAATATAAGATAAATGAACGATTGTAAATGTTCTTTCAAACAATCCATTTGAGAGCTAAGTTGCTGAGGATCATGATGAGGTTGGAACGTTGTATAAAGCTAATTAATGATACAACATGCCAAGCATAATCACATTCCCAATATATAAATTAAATAATAAAATATCTCTTTCTATTAATTTAAATTTTTTAGAGAAGTAGTAATTTCACGTGGTATCATAGAACTCTAACTTCACATTGTATCCTATTTAATTAAATATTTCACTTATTAAAATCACTTATTGAGACTTGAAAGAGAATTTAATCCACGCAAAGGTGGAGTGTTAAGATCTAAATAAAATAATAAAATCTACTTCTTTCAATCACTTTAAGCATATGGGACAAGCATGAACTTCACACTATAGCCATCAGCAAGTGGGTTATGTCATGAATGCTCGACCGAATTAATCAGTTTCCATTTCACAGAACACCCAAAACTCTGTTATTCTTATCATGAGTTACTTCATTTTATTTTTTGTTTATTTATTTATTTGTTTTCCCAATAGCTAGCTTCTTGCTTTCTTGTTTCTCCACAATATGATTGTGTCTCAAATATATTTTCATTGCATAAGCTGCTGCAGGAGGGTAAGATATTATAGAAATTGCAGAGTGCGAGACAAGGGATTTGATCATCATTGCCATGCTTTTGGGAACTGTAATAGGTAATGAGTATATGTTTTGAGTGTCTTCCTGAGGACAAGCAAATGAGCTAATGCTTGGGTTCTAACAAGTCACAAAAATCTATAGATCCAGAAGAATTTTAGAAAGCAAAGTCAACAAGAATATGGAAGGAAAAAAAATATGGTTAAGGGGCCCATTATCCAACCCTCGGGGCACTTTCTTCTTCAAGGAGTAGGAACTATAGGAACACATTTTTTAGGCTTATTGCAAACATGAATGTCGAGGCTGAGGCTGATCAAGAAGATCAGGCTTTGCATGCGAGACCTTATATATTGTTCATGCAAATTGGCACATTAACATATAAGTTGGATTGGATAAGATGGGTATGGCGGATGTTCATCAGTGAGGGAGGAAGTTTCTTTCATTTTGTTTAGTTTGTTATGTTCGAAAATTTTCGGAATAATAAAATTTATAAAAATTCCATCCTTTTTAGAAAAAAAAAAAAAAAATGTTGGTTCACCAGTGGAACCCATTATAATTGTTTTTAAAAAATCTATTTATAAATCTTCCTGATATAAAATAATGATTTCACAAGAAGGTGATACCTTTACTTAATTAGCAGAAAATATTAGAATATAATACGTAGAAAATATATTTATAAACCTTTTGATTTATTATAAAAGCAAACAAGTTACATTTTTCAAGCTGTTACACACATATGAGACAAACAAAACCAAACTCAACTTATTCGACATGGGTTAATTAACAACAAACCAAACATTAAACGAAAGCTTCGAGTTTGGAGGACATCTTGCTTAATCACCCAGAAATCTCAATGGGTTTGACCTCTGGCTTCTTCTCTTCTTCTTTAGGAACAGTCACAGTGAGCACTCCGTTCTCCATACTAGCCTTGACATGATCCATCTTTGCATTTTCCGGCAGCCTGAACCTTCGTAGGAACTTCCCCTTGCTCCTCTCAACGCGGTGCCACTTGTCGTTCTTCTCCTCCTGTTCTTTGCTCCTCTCTCCGCTAATCTGCAGAATTCTGCCTTCTTCAACTTCCACTTTCACGTCCTCCTTCTTGAGCCCCGGAAGGTCAGCTTTGAAAACATGGGCCTCGGGGGTCTCCTTCCAGTCGATTCGCAAGTTGGCCAATGCGGCAGTTTCGCGTGCCGAGGCTGGGACATTGGCAATGCCAGAGGCGAGGAGTCCATCGAAGGGATCCCAAATATCTAGAGAAAATGGATCAAACACATTAGTTCGGCTACCGCCAAAAATGCTAGGAATGATCGACATGTCTTGAAACCTTCAGAGTATGTAAAGATGTCTTGAGGAAGAACTAATTATTTAAAGAGAGAGCTTTGATCGATGGATGATCAATTTCGCTATGAACACAAAAGGAGAGAGAGCGCTGTATATATAGATGCTGAAAGAGGGTTCTGGATTCTCCATTAATAAAATGGATGAAAAAGGAAAAAGAATGAAACTTCTGGTATTTTCGTAAAGGTTCTCTTGACAGTCATAACGCGCGTCACCACCGATGGAGTAGAATTGCAAAAAGTCATTTTCTTTTCGCAAAATTTTTTAATTCATCTCATTTAATAATTTTTTTTAATTTTTATATAAAATAAACTAAATAATTTATTTTTTTTAAATTTTTAAATAAAAATAATATAAAAATATATATTTTAATAATATTTTATTTAATTTTCACCTCATTTAATTTCAATTACTTTATATACGAAAATAAGCTAGGCGTAAATGAGTGGGTGCCATCCTTTCTGTAACCTTCTACCACCTTCCTTGTCATAAACCCCGAAATAAATGTCCTCGTAATTACCAAAGAGAATAAAAATGCATTGAAAAATAGAAAAATTATTTATATAGCTCACTTTGTGTTTTGTTATATAAGAAAAAAAAACCCTTAAACAAAAAAAATGATGGAATGATTATGAATATATAAATATAAAAAGAGTAGAGAGAATTTAAGATTCAATCTTATTTTTCTGTGTTTCTTATGTCATTTTATTTTAAAAAATAAATAACGTGACCATTAAGTGGTAGGGTCACGTTAATAAAATAAAGTGAAAGATATAAGCGGCATGGTAGCAAATCTCAATTAATTATTTTTTAAAATACTCCATACTACTTTTTAAATTGATTTAAAAAATAGAATGGGTTACTCACTAAAATATAAAAAACTGATTTCTTTTTATAAATAAAGAAAACAATTTTTTTTTTAAAAATAGATGGTGGCTTGGGCTACCTTTAAAATGAATGGCCTTCAAGCTATCACGACCACCCCCAGTTTGTCAAATGTGACCATTCGTCCAAAGGATGGCTCGCCATTGCAAAGTTTATTTTTAAAAGAAGCTCTTTCAATTCGATTAAAATGGTGTTCTTTTTTTTTTTTTTTTTTCAGTACAATACATGATAGAATGTCCGGTCCTTCTCTTTCTCTCTAGAGACTGAGTAAGGTTTTAGTATCCTCGCATGTGCAAGAGTTTTAGAGTGATTTTCTTTTGTAAGCAAGGAGATGGAGGAGGACTTTGCAAGGAAATATATATAAAAGTATATTTCAAATAAATAAAAAATTTATGGTTTTGTAAATTTATTGATAGAAAGGAAATATTTAAAAAGAATAAAAATAAACTATTTAAATGATATAAAGAAAAAATAGATAAGATGATATATGATATATTGTAAAAGTCAATATGTAAAATAGAAAAAATATAGTTTGATAATGTATTTTAAAAAATAAAATAAATAAACCATTGTGAATACTCTTTCAAACAATCCATTTGAAAGCTGAGTTGCTGAGGATCATAATGAGGTTGGAACGTTGTATAAAGCTAATTAATGATAACACATGCCAAGATCACATTCCCAAGATATAAATTAAATAATAAAATCTATCTCTTTCTATCAGTTTAAATTTTTGGGACAAGTGGTAATTTCACATGATATCGTACCAGAAGTCTTGAGTTCGAACTTTGACTCCACACTCTATCTCATTTAATTAAATATTCCACCTATTGAAATCACTATTGAGAGAAAGTCTAGTCCACGTGAAGGTGAAGTGTTAAGATTTAAATGAAATAATAAAATCTACTTCTTTCAATTATGGGACAAGCATGAATTTCACATTGTAGCCATTAGCAAGTTGGTTAAGTCATGAATGCCCGATCGAATTAATCAGTTTCCATTTTACAGAACACTCAAAACTCTGTTATTCTTACGAGTTACTTCATTTTTTTCCAACCCTAATAGCTAGCTTCTTACTTTCTTGTTTCTCCACAATATGATTGTCTCAAATATCATTTTCATTATAGACGCTACTGCAGGAGGGTAAGATATTTGATAGGTATGAGTTCTCGTTTGCTCTGCTCACGGTGTAGAACCAACCTTCTCTCAATTCACGGTATTGAGAATACCAAACGTTAGATTGCAAAACTGATTCAATACCTTCTTTCAGAACATTACATGGTCTCATATAGGCAATCCTTTACAACCTCGGAAACATATCCCTTAATAATGAAAGGCATTAACTAATAAAAAGAAATATCCAAACAAGGGAATATCTAGTAATAACCAATAAAATAGTATATGATAATAAAGATCAATTCCCACAAATCAAGCTACGTAGTCCGTCAACTTGGTATTTGGTTTGCTGGTTCTTGTACTTCTACGTAATGCCTTAGACCCTTCAATACTTGTATCATTCGCTCCTCCTGCGAGAATAACCTTGTCCTCAAGGTTAAAATTCAAAACTGCTCTTCAATAGCAGAAATAGGCTCCCACGTAACATCCTTTTCAGGTAAGATGTTCCAGCGAATCAAAACTTCTCTTACTTGACCACTTGCACTTTGAACCCATCGTTCACCCAGAACAACATCAAGTTGTAGTAATGGTAAATCATCATTAGCATATGGAGGTAAAGTTGGTTTTGCAACCACATGGTCCCCAAGTCGACGCTTCAAGAGAGCAACGTGAAAAAGGGGATGGATTTTTGCATCAGCAGGCAATTACGGCAGTAGAACCCGGAACGTATGAATTCAGAATGGGTGGTGGGTGGCCATACAACGCTTCAAAGGGTGTCATTTGGATGGAACTGTGAAAGGAAGTATTATATGAAAATTCAGCCCAAGCAAGATAAACTTCCCAACGTTTTGGCGTCGCATGGACAAAGCAACGAAGATATTGTTCCAAACACCGATTTACAACTTCAGTCTGACCATCCGTTTCACGATGATAAGCCGAGCTGGTACGCAATGTTGTACCTTGTAATCTGAAAAGTTCTCGCCAAAAATGATTCATAAAAATTCAATCATGATCACAAACTATAGATGTAGGAATTCCGTGAAGTTTGACGATATTTCGAACAAAAAAGTCAGCTACATCCCTGGCGCTATAAGGATGGGCAAGAGCAATGAAATGGGCTTACTTTGTAAGACGATCAACAAATACAAAATAACATCCTTACCAGCTGATTTAGGAAGACCAACAATAAAATCCATGGACACATCAATCCATACACCTGAAGGAAGACTCAATGGCTCAAGGAGGCTAGCAGGGGAGTGGGTATCATATTTATTATGCTAACAAGAACCGCATTGCTGGACGTGTAATCGCACATCTCATTTCATACCACGCCAATTAAAAAGAAGAGACAAACGTTTATAGGTGCAAAGAAGACCAGCATGACCACCCACTTGGCTATCATGGAACTCATGTAGGAGAGATTGCTTGAGAGCTGGAGAATCAGGTACCAAGATTCGGCCTGCACGCATGATGCAACCATCCTTTAGCACATGGCCTTCCATAGATAATGGATCATCCTTCAGTTGCTGCATAATGGGACCCAAAACTGAGTCACGTTCGGTAGCAACCCGTAATTCACGCCAAACTTCCCAAATAGGACTAAAGATAGCCGTTAATTCAGAATCTCACCCATTGTGAGATAATGCATCTGCCACATTATTTTCTCTTCCTGGTTTATAAATAATTTCATAATCAAAGCCTAAAAGCTTAGCAATCTATTTTTGTTGCTCAGGAGTAGTGATGCGCTGCTCAAGAAGATATCGCAAACTCCTTTGGTCCGTGCAAATTTTAAACTTCTTTCCTAACAAGTATGGCCTCCATAACTTAATTACCTCCAAAATAGCCAACATCTCTTTTTCATACGTAGACCATGCTATTTTTGCAGGACCAATTGCCTTGCTAAGGAAAGCAGTCGGTTTTCCCTTTTGTGAAGGTACTGCACCCACACCTAGTCCAGAAGCATCGGTTTCAATGATAAATTCTTCCGAAAATTTAGATAGTGCCAAAACTGGTGTAGAAGTCATAGCATTTTTCAAATTGTTGAAAGCATTTTCGGCTTCATCAGTCCATGTGAACTGCCCATTTTTTAACAATTGAGTTAATGGCCGAGCAATAAAACCATAATGCTGCACGACTTATGATAATATCCGGTAAGGCCAAGAAAACCCCGCAATGCAATAACTGTCTTGGGTCGTGGCCAATGAATCATAACTTCAATTTTCCGTTGATCAACTCGCAACCCCTTTGAAGTAATTATATGACCGAGGTACTCAATTTCAGTTTGGCCAAAAATACACTTTGAAGGCTTTATGTAAAAGGAGTGTGCAACCAATATATCCAACGTAATCCGAAGATGTACAAGGTGGTCCTCCCAAGATTTACTATAAATTAAGATATCATTAAAAAAAAAAAAAACTAAAATAAAGTGACGTAAATGCACCTTAAAAATTAAATTCATAACATCGTTAAAGGTGGAAGGAGCATTGCACAACCCGAAGGGCATTACCAAATATTCGAAATGCCCATAATGGGTCTGAAATGCCGTTTTGGGAATATCGTCAGGATGAACACGAATTTGGTAGTAGCCCGCGCGTAAATCAAGCTTGGAAAAGTAAGCCGCACCAAACAATTCATCAAACATATCTTCAATGGTCGGGATAGGAAAGCGATCCTTTATAGTTACCTCATTTAAAGCACGATAATCTTTAAAAAATCGCCATGTACCATCTTTTTTTTTTAATGAGCAAAATTGGTGAGGAAAAATGACTCGTACTCGGACAAATCAACGCTGTTGCTAGCATTTCCTCAACTTGATGTTCGATCTCATTTTTTTGAAAATGGGCGTAACGGTAAGGGGCCACATTCACAAGAGTAGACTCATCCTTCAACAAAATACGATGGTCACGCTCACGCACTGGAGGCAATGTTTTTAGAGTCTTCAAAACTTGAGAATATTCCATTAACAGTTGCTTAATTTCATCGACAACAACTAGTGTGTCAGATGTTTGTCATTCGGATTCACCCTCAATAGCCGTTAGAAGAAACATCTCGGCACCTTGTTTCTATTCCTGTAATAGAGAAGTAGCATCAACCACCCTAGAAGGCCCAATTGATTCGGTCTTGATGAGGTATTTCTGATTATTGACTGTAAATTGCACGGATTGTTGTGCATAATTATGCCCTACATACCCCAGTCCTTCAAGCCATTGATAACCCAAAATGAGGTCCAGACCCTGGATAGGAAGTCCAAATAAGGTGGTCTCAAAGTCAAATCCTTGGATTGAAATAGGAACCTTATCATATCTTGCATGGCACTCTAATTTTTCGCCACTAGCAATGCGAACAGAATGGAGTGATAGGAGTAACTGCCAGATTTAATCAATTGACCACCGATTGATTAATGAAGTTATGGCTTGAGCCATTGTCGATCAACGCGCTAAGTTCGTGGTGATGTATCGTAGCTTGAACCCGCATGGTACAATTGCCCAAACTTCTAAACAAAGCATGCAAAGAAATAAGAGGGTCGGTTGGAGAGTTTATAGCCTCCAGTTCTTCTTCATTTGCCGTTTCCAACATCAACAGAGCATCTACCTCAATCATGCATGTCTGAGCTTGACACCTATGGCCCGGGGTAAATTTTTCATCACAATCAAAATAGAGATTCTTCTCACACTTCAGTCGCATCTGCTCAAATGTTAAACGCTTCACTGCCGAAGTTGGTAAAGGCTTTGCACTAACTGATGCAGCACTGGGAGTAGGTAAAATTGTGGACCCCGACGTACGGTTAATAGAGCGAAAATTCCCCATGGCCTTTCTGGTTTTCTGCAGTTTCTCATCTTGATGTTTAGCCAAGTCAATGGCCCTTTGTAAACTTTTTGGTCGAAAGATTCGCACCTCAACTGCAATTTCATCCTTCAGCCCTCCCATAAAAGCACCAAGAAGTGCTTTCTTTGGTCACCCCGTCACCGAGTTAGCCAACTTCTCAAACTCTTGGAAGTAAGCCCGGAAAGAACCTGTTTGTGAAATCTTACTGAGTGCTTCATCATAATCCTCAAAATCCGTTAGTCCGAAATGACGGAGGATTCATTTTTCAAGCTGATGCCGTGAAATGGTCTTCCCATGGTGGACACGGCTGTACCACTGCCTCCATTGATTGGCTTCACCTTCTAAATGAAAAGAAGCTAGCACCACTTTCTTCTTACCCTGAATCTCCTGAGCAAAAAAATACTGCTTCGCAAGATCGAGCCAACAATAGGATCTTCACCTGCAAATCGTGGAAAATCGAGTTTCACTTGCGAATGCATTAGTAAGGTTCGAGTCTTTTCTTTTTCCCTGACGTTACCCTCCTTTGAACCTGTATCGGACGCTTGAGAGGAAAAAGACATTTCACTCTCACTTTCAACAGAGTCAACTGGTTCAGAATCCTTAGAACGTGAAGAAGAGAGTTGCAATTTTTGGAAGACTTGCGAGGAGATTCCTTACGACGACGTTCATCTTGACTCGAGGAACGACCATTGGATTTGGCCAACTCTAGAAGAATGGACTGATTCGTTACACTCATCTCTTGCATCATACAACGTAAATTATAAACAGCTCCTTCAAGTTGCTCCAAACGAGCCTTGTTGGTTTTTGCTAGTTCAGCCATTGACAGCGGAAAGGAATGGGTCGTAGAATCTCTGATACCAATTGATAGGTATGAGTTCCCGTTTGCTCTGCTCATGGTGCATAACCAACCTTCTCTCAATTCACGGTATTGAGAATACCAAATGTTAGATTGCAAAACTGATTCAATACCTTCTTTCAGAACATTACATGGTCTCATATAGGCAATCCTTTACAACCTCATAAACATATCCCTTAATAATGAAAGGCATTAACTAATAAAAAGAAACATCCAGACAAGGGAATATCTAGTTATTGAGCAGACCACTCTCATCTCCAACTCAAGGGCGACTTCTCCATCAATTTCCAACTCAGCAGCCAAGCTTCCAGAAGGTTTAGGAGTAACGTAGAGTACTAGGTTGGCTGTGTGCTGATTTTGTTATGATGAATATATTGTGTAGTGCTCTGGCATGGTGTCCGTTGTAAATAAAATCTGCAAATATTCTCTGTACAGCAGCGTGCATATCAGCCGCTTGCCTTTTTGTCTAGGACAATTCTGTTATTCCATTCTGTATTTAAACACTATATGTATTCCTTTGAAATCAATGAGAATCAAGAATATTATCACCTCAAACTCTAACATGGTATCAGCGCTGAGAAACGACTAACGTCTTCCATGGGTGCCTCCGAAAAAAATTCTTCCCCCACCCTCCTTCATTCCAGCAATTTTTCTCATCTTGTTTCTGTCAAGTTAAGCTCAGACAATTACCTCCTTTGGCGTGCCCAAATTATCCCCTATCTCCATGGCCAAGAACTCTATCACTTCATCGATGGCTCCACTCCTCCTCCTCCTCCGGTTCTTCCAACTTCTTCTCTTTCTTCGTCACTCTCTTCCCCACCCCAGCCAAACCCAGCTTATCTCCAGTGGCGTCGCACAGATCAGATGCTCCTCAGTGCCCTTCTTTCATCTCTCACCGAACCTATTCTTGCCCAAACCATTGCATCTCGCACATCCCGTGAACTTTGGATTAATCTTGACACCATGTTCACTTCTCAATCTCAGGCCAAAGTTTTTCAAATACGCCATCAACTAACCAACCTAAAAAAAGGCTCTCTTTCAGTCACTGATTACTATTAAAAGGTGCGTCTCCTTTCCGATACCATGACTGCTGCCGGTGAACCACTGAGAGATTCTGAAGTGGTTTCCTACATTCTAAATGGTCTAAACTCTGAGTTTGAACCCTTTGTCATCTCTGTTAGTACCCGTCCAACTCCTATCACATCTGCCGAGCTCTTCAATCTTCTCCTTACTTTTGAAAGTCGAGTATCTCTCCACTCTACTCAACAAGGTCTTCTTCCTCAGCCATCTGTCAACATTACCACTGTCTCTTCCTACCGTGGTGGTCGAAGTAACTATCGGGGTGGCCGTCAAGGTTATCGAGGCGGACGCAATCGAGGTGGTCGTTCTTTTCAATTCTTCCAGCAATCTCCCCAATCCTCTACCAAACCCACTTGTTAGGTGTGCAACAAAGTTGGACATGTTGCTCTGCAATGCTATCACAGGTTCGATCAAGCATACCAGTTTAAGCCTCCCAAATCTTTCTCCGCCAACTATACCAGTGCACAATCCTTTTCTGACAAACAATGGTATCCTGATTCCGCTGCTACAAATCATCTCACTTCCGACATGCAAAATCTCAACGTCTCTGCCGAGCCCTACACAGGTGATGAACAGATTAAAGTTGGCAATGGCAATGCTCTTTCTGTGACTCATTTTGGTAATTCTCAGTTCTTAACTTCTAAATCCAAATTTCTTCTTCGAAATCTACTTCATGTTCCTCAAATTACAAAAAACCTTATCTCTGTGAATCAATTTTGCTGTGACAACTCTGTATTTTTCGAGTTTCATGGCACTTTCTTCCTTGTGAAGGACAAGCGGACGGGAATTCCTCTTCTCAAAGGCCTAACACATAATGGCCTCTATGTTTTTCCACCTCCAACTCCTCTCAAGTCCGAACCTGTTGCTCTTGTTGGAGAAAGGACTACTGTAGCTCACTGGCATCACCGTCTTGGCCATCCCTCCCTTCGGCTTGTTTCACACATTTTGCAGACTAAATGCTTGCCATTTCTTCCCTCTCAATCTAACTTTTTTTGTACTAGTTGTCCACTTGCCAAGTGTAGGCAATTATCCTTTAAAAATTCTGTTCATCGGTCTCCAAGACCTTTGCATTTAATTTATGTAGATGTTTGGGGACCATCCCCTTATATATCAAGAGATGGCTTTCGGTATTATATTTCTTGTGTTGATGATTATAGTCGTTTCACATGGTTTTATCCACTTGCTTCTAAAGGTGATGCTACCTCCACTTTTCTTCTTTTTCAAAAATACGTTGAACGTCTTCTAGACACTAAAATCAAAATTGCTCAAAGTGATTGGGGTGGCGAATTTCGCCCTCTAACCCGTGCACTCAATTCTCAAGGAATCATGCACCGTTTATCATGTCCTCATACTCACCAACAAAATAGTGTCGTTGAGAGGAAACATCGTCACATCGTTGAGACTGGCCTTGCACTCCTAGCAACGGCATCCTTACCTTACAAATTTTGGACGGATGCTTTTCAAACCGCTGCCTATCTAATTAATCTTCTTCCTTCCCCCAATCTTAAAAATAAATCACCTCATCTTCTTCTTCACAATCATGACCCAGATTACTCTTCCCTCAAAATTTTCGGCTCCGAGTGCTGGCCCAACCTTCGGCCATATAACACTCACAAAATTCTTTTTCGATCTATTCAATGCCTTTTCCTCGGCTACAGTCCTATGCACAAAGGCTATAAATGCCTCGACCTCTCATCAGATCGCATGTACATCTCACGGGATGTCATCTTCAACGAAAGTTCATTCCCCTTTTCTTCTCAGTCCTCTTCGGCCCACACTCAACCCTCACAGAACACCTCACCTTCACCCACTTACTTACCTTCCATTCTTGGCCCACGACCCTCTTTCTCATCTCCAAGCCCAACTTCCTCTTCACCAAGTCCAGCCCCTCAACTAAGTCCGACTTCTCCATCATCACCTACCAATTCCCCTAACTCATCTTCTTCTGATTTATCCTCCTCAACAAATGCTTCTCCCAAAACTTCCTCTGCACCTTCCCTCCCCCCACCAAGATCACCCATTGTTACCAGATCCAAAACCAACTCCTCCAGACCTAAGATCTTCACAGACGGCCTTATACCTTACCCACCCACCCGTCAATGCCTCAGCACCTCTCTTGAAATCCCAGAAGAACCAACTTCATACACTGTTGCTGCCCGTTTTCAAGAATGGCGTAATGCCATGTCTACCGAATTTCAGGCACTTATTCAGAGTCATACTTGGACTCTTGTTCCCCCTCCCCCCTCCTCTAACATCGTTGGTTGCAGGTGGGTCTTTCGCACGAAGCACAGAGCTGACGGCACCATAGAACGACGGAAGGCACGACTTGTTGCCAAAGGGTTTCACCAACAGGAAGGTATTGATTATTCTGAAACTTTTAGTCCTGTTGTAAAACCCACAACCATTCGGCTTGTATTGTCCCTAGCTGTCTCCCATGGTTGGCCACTCCGTCAACTAGACATTCAAAATGCCTTTCTTCATGGAGACCTCACTGAAACAGTGTTTATGGCTCAACCCGTGGGTTTCATTCATCCCGACCACCCAGATTATGTTTGTTGCTTACGGAAGGCCATCTATGGTCTTAAGCAAGCTCCTAGAGCTTGGTTTGCAAAGCTCAGTTCATGTTTGTGTCAATATGGTTTTACTCCATCAAAATCTGACCCATCTTTGTTTGTTTATTTCTCTCAGTCCATTACAATTTTTGTTTTGATCTATGTTGATGACATTGTTGTTACCAGCTCTCATCCCTCACAAATTGACCATCTCATTGCTTTTCTTGCTTCGGTTTTTCCCATTAAAGACTTAGGAAAATTGTCTTATTTCCTTGGAGTTGAAATCAATTATCTGTCTGATGGGATTCACCTATCACAAAGGAAATATATTCGTGACATGTTATCCAGGACTAACATGCTTGCTGCCAACGGGGTGACTTCTCCAATGGCAGCTCCAAGTCATCTTTCCCTCCCGGATACACCTTCTTTCTCTGACCCAACACTTTACAGAAGTGTTGTTGGAGGTCTTCAATACCTCTCTCTAACTCGTCCTGATATTGCTTTCTCGGTCAACAAAATTTGTCAATTCATGCACAATCCGAAACACTCTCATTGGCAAGCTGTCAAAAGACTTCTCAGATATCTCAAGCAGACCATAAATTTTGAGCTTCTCATTCACAAATCTTCAACCCTCCAGCTTCAAGCCTTTTCCGACGCAGATTGGGCAGGTTGCCCGGATGATCGCCGCTCTACTGGTGGTTATTGTATTTTTCTTGGTCGGAATTTAATTTCTTGGAGCTCTCGCAAGCAACGCACTGTTGCTCGCTCAAGTACCGAGGCTGAATATAAATCTCTTGCAAACACAACAGCCGAACTGATTTGGATTCAATCTCTCCTCAAAGAGCTTCATGTTTTTCTTCTTAAACCTCCATTACTTTGGTATGATAATCTTGGTGCAACTTATCTTTCCGTTAATCCCGTACTTCATTCTCGCACCAAACACATGGAAATAGACTTCCACTTTGTTCGTGATCGTGTAGCTACAAAAAGCCTTCAGGTTGCATTTCTTCCATCAAAGGAGCAATTAGCTGACATCTTCACAAAGCCAATAGTCTCTTCTCGCTTTCATCTGTTAAGAACGAGCCTCACAGTTGTTGACACACCGATCGGCTTGCGGGGGCGTATTGAGTAGACCAATCTCATCTCCAACTCAAGGGCGACTTCTCCATCAATTTCCAACTCAGCAGCCAAGCTTCCAGAAGGTTTAGGAGTAACGTAGAGTACTAGGTTGGCTGTGTGCTGATTCTGTTATGATGAATATATTGTGTAGTGCTCTGGCATGGTGTCCGTTGTAAATAAACTCTGCAAATATTCTCTGTACAGCAGCGTGCATATCAACCGCTTGCCTTTTTGTCTAGGACAATTCTGTTATTCCATTATGTATTTAAACACTATATGTATTCCTTTGAAATCAATGAGAATCAAGAATATTATCACCTCAAACTCTAACACTAGTAATAACCAATAAAATAGTAAATGATAATAAAGATCAATTCCTACAAATCAAGCTACGTAATCCGCCAACTTGGTATTTGGTTTGCTAGTTCTTGTACTTCTACGTAATGTCTTAGACCCTTCAATACTCGTTTCAATATTATAGAAATTGCAGAGTGCGAGCATACATAAAGGGATTTGATCATCATTGCCCTGCTTTTGGGAACTGTAACAAGTAAGAACTGTAATAAGTAAATGAGTATATGTTTTGAGTGTCTTCCTGAGGACAAGCAAATGAGCTAATGCTTGGGTTCTAGCAAGTCACAAAATTCTATAGATCCATAATAATTTTAGAAAGCAAAGTCAACAAGAATATGGAAGGAAAAAAAAATATGGTTAAGGGGCCCATTATCCGATCCTCGGGGCACTTTCTTCTTCAAGGAGTAGGAACTATAGGAACACATTTTTTAGGCTTATTGCAGACATTAACGTCGAGGCTGAGGCTGACAAAGAAGATCAGGCTTTGCATGCGAGGCCTTATATATTGTTTATGCAAGTTGGCACATTAACATATTGATGATTAATCTTATAAATTGATGTAACTTATCTAAACTATTAATCTATTTTATAATAAAAATAATTTTATAATTTGACATATCATATCAAATCACGTTAGTTTATAAAATTATTTTTATATAATAATTTTGTAATTAAAAATTATTTTTATATAATCTGTAATTAAAATATTTCCTAACGTATAAGTTGATGTGTTGGCTCACCAGTGGAACCCATTATAATTTTTTTTTTTAATCCATTTATAAATCTTCCTTATATAGCAAAATAAAGACCTTTACAAGAAGGTGATACTTTACTAAATTAGCAGAAAATATTAGAATATAATACGTAGAAAATCTATTTATAAACCTTTTTATTTATTATAAAAGCAAACAAGTTACATTTTTCAAGCTTTTACAAACACAGACAAACAAAACCAAACTCAAAACTTCTTCGACATGGATTAATTAACAACAAACCAAACACTAAACGAAAGCTTCGAGTTTGGAGGATATCCTGCTTAATCACCCAGAAATCTCAATAGGTTTGACCTCTGGCTTCTTCTCTTCTTCTTTAGGAACAGTCACAGTGAGCACTCCGTTCTCCATGCTAGCCTTGACATGATCCATCTTTGCATTTTCCGGCAGCCTGAACCTTCGTAGGAACTTCCCCTTGCTCCTCTCAACGCGGTGCCACTTGTCGTTCTTCTCCTCCTGTTCTTTGCTCCTCTCTCCGCTAATCTGCAGAATCCTGCCTTCTTCAACTTCCACTTTCACGTCCTCCTTCTTGAGCCCCGGAAGGTCGGCTTTGAAAATATGGGCCTCGGGGGTCTCCTTCCAGTCGATTCGCAAGTTGGCCAAAGCGGCAGTTTCGCGTGCTGAGGCTGGGACATTGGCAATGCCGGAGGCGAGGAGTCCATCGAAGGGATCCCAAATATCTAGAGAAAATGGATCAAATACATTAGTTCGGCGACCGCCAAAAATGCTAGGAATGAGCGACATGTCTTGAAACCTTGAGAGTATGTAAAGCTATATTAAGGAAGAACTAATTAATTAAAGAGAGAGCTTTGATCAATGCCGGATGATCAATTTCGCAATGAACACGAGAGGAGCGAGAGCACTATATTTATAGATGCTGAAAGAGGGTTCTGGATTCTGTTAACAAAGATGGATGAAAAAAGGAAAAATAATGAAACTTCTGGTATTCTCGTAAAGGTTCTATCAACGCTCATCACGCGCGTCACCATAGTGGGTGCCATCCCTTTCTGTAATCTTCTACCACATTCCTTGTCATAAACCCCGAAATAAATGTCTTCGTAATTACCAAAGAGAAGAAAATTGCATTGGGAAATACATAAATGACTTATATAGCTCGCTTTGTGTTTTCTTATATTAAAAAAAAAAAAAACGAAAAAAAAAAAATATGGAATGATTATAAAAAAAAAAATATAAAAAAAGTAGAGAGAATTTAGGGTTCAGTCTTCTATTTTTGTGTGTTGTGATTTTATTTTTAAAAATAAATAACGTGGCATAATAGCAATTCTCAATCAATTATTTTTAAAAAAACTCCCTGTAATTTTTTAAATTAAACAGAATGAGTTCCTCAATAAAATATAAAAAACTGATTTCTTTTATAAATAAAGAAAACAATTAAAAAAAAATAGATGGTGGCTTGGGCTACCTTTAACATGAATTGGGCCCTTCAAGCTCTCACGACCACCCCCACTTTGTCAAAGGTGACCATTCATCCAAAGGATGGCTAGCCATTGAAAAGTATAGTTTTTAAAACAAGCTTTTTCAATTAGATTAAAATAGTTTTTTTTCTTTTTTTCATTTTTAGAGGAATAATTGTATAAATGAATGGGAAGGCTAAAATTTTAACCAAATTACGGAATGATTATCATGAAATTACCATTCGATTCTATGATTCTATTTTTCATAATAAATAAAATTTCATCGAGTATTTATTGGAATTGTAGGTTTTATTGCATGTGACTATCTCTCACTTAAAATCCCCATACTCCAGTTTAAGGGATATTTTATACTAAATCTATTCTTATTGTTATTTACAAAAAAAAAAACTATAAATTTGTATAGAAAATCTTCTTTTTTAGGTTATATTGCATAGAAAAAATTTCATTTAAGATTTGTGCAAACTAGGTCTTTAATTTACAACCTTCAATAGAAAAATGAATGGTAAAATAGATATACTCACACTAGACTCTGCCACTATTCACTACCCCACATCTCACACCTTATGAAAAACACCACAACACTTTATGAAAAACACTCATACTCCTTCATCCTATAAAAAAGCTATAGGTGTGGGGTATGAGAGTGAATAGTGGCTAATGAGTAGAATTCATCTTAACAAAATTATAGCTTAGAAGAAAATGTGGGTCGTCTGACCACAACCACATGATTGATACCCAGAATCGATAAGAGTTGATTGATGGCTAGGTGATGTTTGGAGTTGGGGTTGGAGGTGATCTTAAAAAATAATTAGGGTTTTGAGTCTGCAGGGATTAAGCTTTACATTAAGAATTGTATAGTCATACGTGGGGGTCTAACTTTTAGGACTATACATCCGGGTTCTGACCTGGGAACCCGGGTATACTCGGACCGAAACTCCAGTTTCAAACCTGGGCTGGAACCCGGATAAATCTGGATTTTTTAAAACCTTGGTTCCGAGTTGAACCTAATTTGTTTTTTTTTTTTTTTTTTACATAAAAGCCTACATTGTTTATATGATATTGATGTAACATTAGAATAATTTTATAAAATCAAATCAAATAAAAATGCATGTGACATATACGATGCAATTCACTACCTATTACATTGTTTGAATTAATTTGCTAAGAATATTATAAAACACATATATTGCTTTAATTAAACTCCAATACACAACAATAAACTACAAAACTTGGCGCCTTCTGTTTTTTCATACTCCGTGTTCCTTCTTGCTGCTGTCCGTTCTATTTTTTCACACATGGTCTTCTATTAACTTAGCATGCTTCCAAGCTTTTTCCCTAAGCTGCTGCAAAACTTGTAGCATAAGAAAGCAAATATTAGCTATAAAATATTAATATGCACTTATTAATTAATTAGAATGATAAAAAACGTGACCATGCTGCATGCAACTATAAAGTAATCTGTGTTAACATAATCTCCAATGATTAGAGAAAGTCAATGTAGCAATGAGAGGAGAAGAGGAAAATTCATACAAAGGACTTGAAGATTCAGAAATCAACTTTGATGTGGATGAGTTCTTTGATTTCTCCAATGAGAGTCCTTTAAATTTAGAGTGGATTAGCAAATTCCTTGAAATGGATAAGGGATTCAGTGATGTATTGTAAACTGCATAGTTATTTGTTTTCTCCCATTGAACTCGGTGAATTTCTTGCCATTTAGAGTTGTATCTAGTTTTTTTCATAATTTATCAGCTCATTTTTTCATTTTTTTTCCCCTCTTAGTTTTCATGAATTTGGTAACATTCATGTAGTGTATCAACTCTCTAGTATGTTGAAACTATAAATCACTACCATTGATTGGTCCAAATTAGTTTTGAAAGGAAGCACTAAACTGCTGATTTTTTCTATCTGTGACACAAATTATTTGGTGATGGAAACAATATATGGTGTAAAGAGCAAAGAATGATGATAAAAGTGATAGGAGAACCTAGCTAACATAAACGCCATTACAATAGATGCAGAGCAATCATAAGACATAAAAAAAAAAAAAAAAAGAAAAAGAAAAAAAAAAACCAAAAAAAAAAAAATAAAAAAAAAAA